>CAUYSK010020306.1:0-37238 GCA_963575035.1 Avahi laniger
TAGCTCACAGCAGCCTCAAACTCCTGGGCTCAAGCGATCCTACTGCCTCAGCCACCCGAGTTGCTGGGACTACAGGCATGCGCCACCATGCCCAGCTAATTTTTTCTGTATATTTTTAGTTGTCCAATTAATTTATTTCTAATTTTAGTAGAGACGGAGTCTTGCTCTTGCTCAGGCTGGTCTCGAACTCCTGAGCTCAAACAATCCGCCCGCTTTGGCCTCTCAGAGAGCTAGGATTACAGGCGTGAGCCCCCGCGCCCAGCCTGCATAGTTTTCTTTATAATAATTATCCCAAACCAAAGAAAGTTCCATTCTGTCGCATGAAAACTTGGAATTCACAGTGCAGGACAAGGGGAGGGGTAGATAGAGCAAGGGTCGTCACATAAAATGCAGGATGTGTAATTGAATTTGAATTCAGACAAACTATAAAAATTTTCTAAATAAACATGCCCCATGCAATATTTGGGACATATTAAGCATATAATTGTTCCATGTAATTGAACATACATATACTAAAAATCTTATTTGTTGTTTATCTGAAATTCAAATTTAACTAGGTGTCCTGTATTTTTATTTGCTAAATGTGGGGACCCTAGTGGTGACAAGGTTTCTCAACATGGGCTCTATTGACGTTTTGGATTGTGTGACGCTTTGCTGTGGGGGGTTGTCTCGTGCATCATAGGATGTTTAGCAGCGTCTCTGTTCTCTACTCACTAGATGCTACTAGCATCCTCTCCTTCCCCCAAGTTTTGACAACCAAAAATGTCCACAGACGTTGCCATTGCCAAATGGCCCCTTGGTGGCAGTGTCAAATTTCCTGAAGTTGGCAACCACTGGGTTAGGACAGGCCAGGATAGAGTCTACTTCCCTGATGTCACTGGTTAAAGAGTCATAACAAAATTGGGTGTGCAGGAAGCAAAGTGATACACAAATTCAGTACCTGGCATTGAGTGTGTTATAAATAAGTACACACGAAAAACACCACCTTCATTTCGGGGTGTGCTCACAGGCATTCTCAACTAACTTTTTGATTTTCCTTTTTTAATGTCCAAGTTTAATGAACGTATTCATATAATGTTGAGTACTTGAACTGAGTCTGAGGGAACATGGATGATAACTACAGTCAATATCCTGGTTCCAAACACCAGAAAAATAAAGAGCAACATCTGTAACTATTTCCCTGGCCGGCAGTTTCATGTTCCCTGTAGATTTAACACATTGATTCAGCAAGAACTATTGAGCCTCTCCTACACGTTCTCCATAAATTTTATCTGGATGAGCACTTACTTAAAAATTAACTCAAAGTCAGCATAATCCTAACTGATCAGTAGTTTTTCTTTTGAATAATTAGGGAAGAAATTCAAGTTATTTCTGCATAAAACCCTCATGTTTCTAAGAATCTAAAGCGTATCTAGAATGTAACAGCTCACATACTCCCCACCCCTCCTGCTAGATCTTAGAGCATGACCCTGGTCCGCATTTGCTTCCTTCTGAAGAGTTTGCAGGATGGCTCCTCCCCAAAGTGTTTCTGGAAGCAGCAAACTCCATCCTCCCAAAGAACCCTTTAACACCAGTTATCTGCCTTCCAGAGTTCTCCAAGGAGCTCCAGACATTCACTAACTGTTCCCTTCAGGTGGGTAACAGAGGAATCAATGGTTGCAAGCAGATTAATGAGATATTGGTTTTTCTAATATTCCCAGAACGTCCACAGGCACCTAGACGATGTCCCAACTTGGCTAAATGAAAGTGAATTAACATCCTTCCTCACTCACAGCTGCACAGTAAGCAGGCAGGACAAGCAACACGCATGAACCCAGCATCTGTGTTGTGTAGGAATCTTCCTAACTGGATTGTCTTCTCACCACGAACTTCTTGATCACCTCCAGAGAGGAACAGCAGGTCGGTACTTCCTATTCTGCAGGGCAAAAACCATGGTATTCATTTAAAAATTGGCTTCTGAACTTGAGAAAGCCATTAATGAATTTGTCTGCCAAAAGATGATTTTTATAACTCAAGGACAATCGGAGAGGAGTGTGACCATACATTAGGGAGACGGGCTAAATGCTGAGTGACGCAGTGGCAGGTGCCGGGTGGAATTCCCAGTCATCAGCCAGACCACATCGTAGATCACACTGGAAAAACTACCCCACTGAGCCCTCGGCTCTACTCGTGGCATAGGACCAGGCAGTTCAGGGACTACCTTGTATACCAGGTGACTAAAGATTGCCTTTTGTTTATGGGCTCACGTGCAATGAAAGCAAGCTGGTGCCTCCCCCCTGTTGCCACGGGCATTGCAGCCCACATACTTGACTTCTGGTTTCATGGTCTACTGAACCAGGCTCACAGATTTTTGGATTCTAAGATGCGTTGCTGTATCCATAGTATCTAGATTGCCTGTTACGAGGGAACTTCAACATTAAGGATTTATCTTATCACCTCGCCTCAGTTTGGCTGTACTATACCGGCTTAGGGATTCAATGAGTTAGCCTGAGACTCCATCAATAGTGCTCTATAAATGTGTTTCTTACTTTTTTCCTTTGTTATATCTTGATCGCAACATTGCTGTACCCTGGGCCCGGGCCCCTGCACATCAACAAACGTTGCTGGACCTCTGGCGGCCTGTCCCACTGGCCTACTGAGTCCGTCATGCCCGTTCTGACACCTTGATCTGGACAGAAAGAGCCCAGATAGGAAGCTTCCCTGGACCTGGGACTCCAGCCTTGGGTCTTGATTAGTGCCCCTAACTAATCTGGTTATGCCAGCTTCTTTACCAGGCCCCACTTCTCTTCAATGAAGGAGACTTTATTTTGCAGCAGAAGTCACTTTAACTAAAGTTTAAGACTCGGGCAATGTCTCCCTGCCAAGATCAGCCTCCAGGCTGCAGGCAGCTCCACTTTGGAAGATAAGGGATCCTTTGGAGCATGGACCACCGCTTCAGCCCAGGGACTTTGCTAACTCACTTTCACAGTGCCATTCGACAGAAAACCTAGCTATGAGCTCATTTTTTCTCAGCTCTGGTTGGAATTTGAGGCCACTTCTCATCTGTCCCATTCTCTCATTGTATTCTTTTCAACATAAACGAATGCCAGATTTTAGCAGCATTTGAAACCTACAGCAAAGCTTCCTGTTTTGGCTCATCCCAAGACCCTTCCTTCAACCTCTTGGGGTAATTTAGTCTCATATGATGGAAGCATCTGCTGTGTACAGAAAACATGCGATTTCAACATCTGAAAGAGGCAGCCTGATTGGGCCTGGAGATGATGCACTGCGTGGCAGCTCCCTTTCAGCAAGTGGCAGCTTCTCTTGGAAGCAGAGAAAGAACTGCTACACGCAGATGTTCTCTGAATAGCACTTATGACAAGAATGGAAGCTTGAACAGCACACAGTTGCTAAGGCTAATGAAAGTCTTGGGGAAATGAATAACCCAACTTTTAAAATTAGAAGGGGAAAGAGCTTTTTACTGAATTTTTAAAAATCAGTTATTCATCCATTTCCTTTAAAATGATTTTATGCATTTGTCATTTGTTTGCTGTTCCAAGTTGCCCCCTTCGTTTCGAAGCCTCCCGTCCTATTCTATACCTTAAAATGCACAAATCACCATGTTTGCTTCTAAAGAAGGGGACATATGTACACAACAAACAGGATCGCAGGTGTCTCTTCCATCCTTGATCATTCAAATGCAGTCCACTTGTGCATAGCTCCCTGCTGGAGCATAAATGCCTACCACTGATGGGGGAGCCGGCTTTGCCTGCTTGGACAGGTGCTGGGCATTAAGGACTCTCAGGAACCCAACTAAAGGGGAGAAGCCGTGGGATGCAAGCTATGGGACAGGATTTATCGTAGTCTGCCTACCTTTGCCACGCCAGGCTGGGATGGTCAGTAAGAGCTGGCTGAGAGCTGACTGTGCCTTTCATGAGATTTAACATAGTGCCCCTGCCAGCAGCCCTTGGCATGGTGGACAGATTCAGTTCCCTTATTTATTATTAATATCTGTTTATTATTTTTATAGCTAGCTAGGCACCAGAGTAGGTCTTGGGTAGAAATTGATGAGCAAAACAGACCTGGTTCCTGTCCTTGAAGAGTTTGCAGCTTTCAACAAAAGGAGATAAGGACATTGTGGTTGAAATGATATTGTAAAGCATCCGATTTAAGTTAAGTGCTCAGAAATAGTAACTGTTGTGATAATTGTTGCTTTTCTCACATTTTGTAAACTCAGGGCTGGCCACATTTATCCACAACCCATGCCCAGCAATACTTCCCTCCTTTTGGGATGTACTTAAATTGTTCCTCTACCTGTCTGCTTCCCCCACTGAACTGTAAGCACCTTTTAAAGTCAGGGATATTCTCCTGCCAAATTCGCTCACCAACCCTCAGAGCCTACAACTGTGTGTCACACCAACATTCATTTTTTAAAAAAGTAGCTAGATCTAGAAACAGATATAGAGATGATATAGATGTAGCTGTAAATTTGCACAGAGCATATTTTTAAAAGGGCAATGAATCAAAGATTCCAGGAATACTATAAAATTCCTCTCTCCATCGTTTATAGGCCTTTATTCTTAATTTCTCCACTGCCAGTGTCCAGGAGCCCACCCTCCCTCTCTCCTTCATGTTCTCAGTGCAGAGCTCAGCAAATCTGATCTGTGCAGCTCTCTAGACCAGGATGTTCTTTGCAAAAGGCCCTCTTCACAGCATGGGGAGCAGTCACTGTCGTATGTGGGTGGTCTCTTCCAGATCCTCTTACCTCAATGAAAACATTTGCATTTCAATGTTCCATAGTTTGGTGGGCTCTCTGGCTGTAGACAGAGGGTGTGTCCTCATAATCCACACCCTAGGATGCTCAAGGAAGGTAAAACCCTCTACCAACTGACCTGGTCAACATAATGCTTGCTCCTACCAATCTACATGTACCTCCAAATCGCCATAGCCTGAAAAAAACAGAAATAATATCATCTGATATGGATCATTGACTATTTAATGCCCAAACTTGTCAGGCTTCCCTCAAATAAAGTAATCAACACTCCCTACACATTTAGTAGTCCGATCCCAGCCAGGCCCTCCGTCCACCTTTATTGGTTCTCAGGTGACTGTCATTCTCCCCTGTAGCTGTTTGATGCTTTCTATCTGTTCTCCAGATCCATCCTAGCCTTTGCTTCTTTCTCAAGCCTAGACGTTTGGAGGGTTTCTGTGAAAAGATAAATGCCATCTAAAACTAAATGCCTCCAGTCTTTCCTTCTACCTTTCTCTCAAAAACTAAAATTTCCAACTGAGATTTGGAGGTCAACTCTCCTTAATCTTCTCTGATGGTGATCAATCCAAGGATTGTGATCTCTTTTCCCTCCCCGTGGCTTACAAACATGTCCAAAGGCCACCTGGCTGTCCTGCTCTCACTCCAGCCTGTTGCCCTGCGCTTCCCATCCTCTGAAGAGAGCAGAGGTCATGCATCATCTCCCCGTCACCACTAGTGGACACCTTCTTCTGCAACAGTCCTCCAGAGATCAACAGTGGCCTCCGAATTCCTTACACTCACTGGAATATTTTTTATGCAATAATTGATATACACAGAAGAATTTATATTTCATATATGTAAACCGGAAACAGAAATTTAAAATGAAAATTTGCAAACTCACTACCTGTTTAAGAACTAAAACATTAAATGTCCTCTCCTTGTAACTGCATGTCTTCTCCCCTGTATCATGATGTCATCTTTCTTTTTTAAAATATATATTTTATGATATGCAAAAGCATCTCTAAAAATATAAGTCGTGTATTTTTATTTAATTTTGAATTTCATAAAAATGATTTCATTCTGTACCACTGCACATACCCTGGTACACACAAGACTGCATGTAGAAATGGAACAGATCGAAGTCTGTACTCTAGCTAATAGTACAATACCAACGTTAAAGTTCTGGTCTGAGATTGTGCTGGAGTCATTTAAAATGGCATCGGTGTCTCCAGAGGAACTTTTAATCTCAATGGCAGCATTTTCTTTAATTATGTAGACCAAGCTGTGGCCAAAAACTATTAATAGTTTGTGAATTGAGGGAAACTTCAATTATTCAATTAAAAGAAACTCAATTATTTAAAATAAGCTTGAAAATGTATTTGATAACTTCCATATATATAGTTACATCCCTAATATTATTTATGATTTTTTTTCTTTTATGCTTCATCAATGATCCCAGATAGTTACCTATTCCACTAGTTTTAGTTTTCTGTTAACATTTAGCTCCCCTGATCCTTTCTGTGATATTGTTTTCTATTTCACTAATTTCTACTATCATCTTGACTATGATTCTCTTCTCTGTATTTTCTTGGAGGTTATTTTGGTATACTTTTATTACTACATTTGTAAATATTCCTCTAAATCTTCCTATAACTGCATCTCTGCATATATAATTTTTATTATCTCTCAGCTCTGAGTATTTCTTTAAATTTTCATTGCCACTTCATTTTGATGCACATTTATTAGAACTTTTTTATTTCTAATGTATGTGGATTTAAAAATTATCTTTATTGATTTAATATAATTGCAGCGTATCTGAGATTTTAAACCTTATGAAACAGATTCTTTAAATGTTCTGAGATTTGTTACATTGGTAAGAACATGGCTGTAGCAAATGCTCTTGACCAGCCACCCTAATTCCCTCCTCCTCACCACTTCAGTGGAGAGCGGCCTGATTCCGGCTGCCAGCACCTCCTGGCCTGAAACCCTCCCTCCGCGGCCCTGGCCTGTGCTGCCGCCCACCTGTGCCATGGCCCACCTGGCGCAATGGCTGCACCTGGCGCAGAGCGAGCATCCTCCGAGGAGCAGCCCTCAGCGAAGGCCTGATGCGGGGCGGTCCACGAGTCCCTGGGCCCCCGCGCCTTGTGTGGGAGGACGCGGAGGGGCGTGCCCTGTACCGGCCCCCACGGTTCCCCGGCAGGACTGAGCTCCGTTCGCCCACACTGGCCACTGACTTGAATCTGTGCCCGCTGGTTTTCCCCTTTCCCACCTCGCTTCCCATTTCCCTGCCCGCGTTTCCCTTCCCCTTGTGAGCAAACTACCGGCACTGCGCCCTAGTTCTAAAGAAATGCAGCGTAAAGGCTGTGGTGAACTGAAAGTCGACTACCTCCCTGAGGACCCGCATTGTCTGCTAGTTGTAAAACGCAAATAAAAAGCATGCAATTCGTGTTACACAGATTGCTGCAGTCTTCCGCTATCTTAATGTGATGGGCGGCGGCAGAGGAGCTTCCGCGGAGGGGCGGACCGCGTGCTCTTTCATTGGCCCTACCGACTGCAAAACTGTGACCGCACAGACAATAAAACATGAGTCAGGAGGCATTCGAAACGCCCTCGTAACTGTGGCCCGGCTCTGAGAGGGACCGGAGCGGAGTGTCGCACGGGCCGCCCTCGGCCCAGGCACAGCCATGCAGCACACGTCCGCCCGCGCCTGCCTGAGGCGGGTCAGAAGACACCTGCGTCTGAGAGCTCCAGCCGCGATGAAACTAGGAGCTATATCGTCGCGATTTCAAATCAGCAACTGTGCAGTAAAATATTTATTCAAGCCCTTCCTTAGCAGTTCGGGGGTAGCAATGTGGGGACAACCCCAGTTGTTTACCTGAAACCAGATATATTCTGACCTGAATGCAACCTTTCTTCTTTATGCATAAATACAACAAAAAGGTTACTAAATAAAGATAAATATTAAAATAAAAAATCTATATTTCTGATATCTTTGTTGTGAATAAAATGAGTTAAAAATAACACAATATTTTTAGCGGTCGATGGTCTAGTTCACTTTATCGGCCTGCTATTTTCATTAAAATGTAATCGACAGATGATTTATTTCCTGCATGTGTCTGTGAAGGATTCCAGACAAGAAGTACACACAATACCAAACAAAATTAAAAAGCTGAAGGAACAAAAGTAGGAATTACATTTCATTTAAGGGAAAGATTTATCATCAAATGCATAGCATAAGATCTCTTGCAATTGTTAAACTTGGAATGTAGATGCAGGCCTGCGTTTTTAGCAGCCAGAGAAAGGAGGGGAGATACTCCCAGATGAAATTCATAAAGCCTCTATGCCAGCTTAAACCAAGTGTATCGGTTGTATTGTTATCAAGTCCTAATATAACTTTCTCAGAAAATGCAGTTTCAGGGTCTTCATTTTAATATCTAGTCGTGCCTCTTCGGTATCCAGGACTGCTATTTCAATCTCCCAAAGAGACAAATCTCTTTTTTTCTGCTGTTTGTAACAGAATGCATCGACTTCTCAAGCTGTGGTCATGCATCCTTAGCATGTGGGTCAAACTTCTTCTCCCCAACCTCCTGCCTGTCTGTCACCTCTTCCCGACTCAACATCTCAATCACTGTGGCTTTTAAACTGCAAACAGTAAAAAGTTCTGATGGAAAAAGAAATTACCCCTCTAAGGCGTGTTTTTATGACAACTGCTCGGAAAAGGCAAAGTGGCCGTTCACTAAGGGACAGCGTCTCACTCTATCCCACCCACCTGGGCTCTGGGCGTCACTAAAGATTAGTAGCTACGCCTGGGTCACTGGCAGTGGTTCCACGGTGATTTTGCAGGACATGCAATAATTTAATGAGGGAAAAATACATTTCTTAGAAAAGGCAGCTCTTTGGATGGATTACCATAGCAACAAGGAGATGTAACAGGGATTCACAAAGACAGTAAAAGTTTGTTAACTTATACCATGAAATTTCAAGTCACTATTTGGGGAGGATCATAGAGTATACCCTTTAGAGAGTACTGAATTTCTTTAAAAATAAGCAAAGAATAATAACAAAGATCCTTCCATTGCATACGAAAGGAAAACATCAGCATTTTAAAACACCACTTCTTGTACAAATCTAAATTCCTGCAATTAATTTTCCCTCATTTGTTTCTTTTTCAAAAAGATCTGTTAATATTTAAATCAAATTTTTCTCCTCACGAATATTATGTGTTAAATTATTAATGGTTGTCTCATAGAGACACCGGTCATTGGATTTAGGTACTGTCATTGTGCTACAGTGGTGGCACATAACATTCACTCTATGTTTCAGGCTTCGGGTGAAGCATTTTTGATGCATTGTGCTTTGATGAAGGATTATAACATTCCCTCTGTTTAATCCCTATCAATTGGGCATAGTATAGTGGGAAGTCAAAAAGTCCTGGATGTCTGCATAGTTGGGTTTGAATCTTTGCTCTATCACTCATTATATTAGTAAATCAAGGTAAGTTACTTAACCTGACTTTTTCTCAATTATAGTAATGAAGCAATATGACCAACCTCACAAAATAATTTAAAAAATTAATTTAGTTGAGACATTTGTAGCTGTCCATGTCTCCCCACCTGCCCAGGAGGTCACCTGAATAGTCCCCAGGCCTGTAGATGGCATCCAGTATCTTCCACACAAGGGTGCTCTCTGCCCTAGGAGTGCAATGTGCTGGGCACACAGGGCAGGCTGGAGGAAACAGCCCAGGATCAATCTCAACCATAAGGGATGAGAGCTGATGCAACCCACTCTCCAATCCCCCATGAGACAGCTCTGCACAGTTCCTTAGGGAGCCCCATGGGACGGAGACACAGGTGCCCGTATGGGTAACCTCCTCCTTACGACACTCCCCGCAGGCAACCCTTCCCCCCAGGGCCCTTCCCCACTCCCTCACACTGAGTCCTGCAATCACTGGCCAAATAAACTGTCTTCATCCAAATCCTCATCTCAGGGTCTGCCTTGGGTAGACTTCAAACTCAGGTCGCCTGTGAGGTCCCACACAGGAGTAGGTGCTCCACGTATGACCTCTTCTGTCCCATCGCCTCCTCTCTTAGCAGCATTTCTGATGAGTACATGGTTGAAAATATATTCCTAAATTTCCTTAAGTAAGTTTACCTATCCAGAACTATGTGAATTTGATGAATCTTCTACTTGAGACTTGATCAAAAAAGAAATAAGCAAAGAATTCTACGGTGATTTTAAAAACATTTTTTTTTTTATTTCTAGTTGCCCAGATATGGCAGACTCTCAATTATGCTGGTGAATTTGAAGTAGGTGCCCATACCTGATTTCTTGAGTTTAATTTATATCTCTGGCTATTGACACATTCTCTGATATCAGGCCATAGACTTCTCTATGTCATTAAAGAAAACACTGCTACGGAGATTAAAAATCTTTCTGGAAAAGGCAAAAGAGAAATGTAGACTAAATTGCTCATCTAGCCTAGCCCACTTGCCTGATGGAACACTCGACTTCAAGTCCACTGTATATTTTGCAAGTATACAGCAAGTGCATTGTTAACTTCTGTTCAAGACAATATTTTGATCATCTACCACGTATCATGCACTCTGCTAGAAACTAGATGAATGGAACAGCTAAATTTTGTCACTCTTAGCAAAGGTGCAGACAGACAATTAAGATGCGAGGATATTTGTGCTTGTGGCTGAGTAGACACGCAGCATTGTAGGAATGAGTATATTGCCACACAAGGTCCAGGATTAATGCATTTCAGGCAAAGTGGGCTTCCCCTTCATGAAGTTTGTTCCTCAATGCCTTTCCTCCGCCATAGAAGTAAAGCCCCCTTAACGCAGATACCCCCACCTGTCTTAATCACTACACTGACTGGAGAGCTCAGTGTGATTTTTGTTGAATTAATAAATGACATTTTTATAGAAAATTTTTGACCTAAGAGACATCATTAATCTGCTTAAGACAGATGCTCAATTGATCTCAATATGTCTAGATAGGTTCAAAACTAGACTAGAAATGTGTTAAATGCTACCAGTTTTATCACACCATCCCTGGATATAAAATTTTTTTAAAGTTCAAAGTTAGGTGCTCTGAATAGTTTTCTGCTCCTGGGCAATTTTTAGAGACATTATACAAATCTGTATTCTTTTTTATGAGCTGAATATATTCAGAGTGGGCAACTAAACAAGTGATTAACATGCCACTGTTGTAACATGTGTGTAGTGATATTTTGTAGATCTCAGCAAAATATGCTCATTGTACAACACCTTCCCATTAAATTTAATGGGTAACCTTTAGAAATTCTAAGTCAGAGAGCATATCTTTGTGGTACTGCATGACACCAGAATGCATGAGGGTACAGAGATAGTAATCCATGGGAAAGTTTGTTTCCAAATACAGATTTGCTGTTGCAATTCCCAAGATGACACGAAGTGCAAAAGGAGTCATTCTGCAAGGCAGGACATAATCATTTCTAATATACATGTTGACATTTATCAAATTCTATTATATTTTAGTATCATACTTTTGTCAGTGGAATGTGATCTGCTTTTTTTAATGTTTTTGTGACTGTTCTAGGCTTTTTGTCTAATTTACTATTGTTATATTAATGCGTGATTCTTCATATATTTTTTAATTAGTAGGACAGAAATATAAGCAAGCCATGGACAAAACAACAAAATAGACTGACAGCTATATACTATATGTGAGTGCAATATATTTCTTTCAGCATAAAAATATTTTTTTAGTATGAGAATTTTTTGCCCTTTCCCCATTTTATCAGATTGCAGAATGATCAACAATAATAGCTCCCTGTGATATACGTTATGTATAAGTTCAGCTTCCTCAAGCAAAACGTATTATCATGGAATGTTAAGCTTCTTTAAAGATTATCTAGCTGCTGAAATCTCGTGCATTGTTCTTGTTCTAAAAGAATTTGGTGGGTGGGGAAGGAGGAAACCTGGGATCAGACAGCTAATTAATTTACTGAAGGTCCTAAGTAAGGGGAAGTTACTGCTCAAAAATCTCAAAACTTCATTGCATCCGACGCTTCCCCTGTTCCCTTTCTTCCATATGCTACTGAAATCTTCTCTTACTGAAAGGGCAGACGGTATACAACCAGGCAGTGCCACTGGTAATTTTTGTGCAGGATCCGGTATTCCTAAAATATAAGCGACATAATTTAGTCCTCGTCCAGGCAGCCTCGGAAACGTCAGCTGTGCCAGAGGTTTGTGGTGGGAAAGGCTCAGGCCCAATTCTTCCTTTCTGACCACCTGCCTGATGTCAGCGATTTACTAACCCATCCAGAGCTCAGTTTTCCTGGCATCGTTTAATGGCTTCTGTCTATTATTGCATTAAATCATCAGGGAAAACCAAATTTAAGAATAAATATTAAACATAAAAGGACACTGAAATAAATGTAAAGCAAAATGGCATAGTGGTTAAGAGAATGAAATTTGGAGGCATGTTGACATATTCAAATTTCAGCTATGAAATTCCCCTCCTGTGCTTGGATCTCTTCCTTTCTAAGCCTCAGTTTTCTCACCAGTAAAATGGGCACCCAGCAGGGCTGTTGTAAAGCAGAAATGAAAAACACATGTGATGTGAGCCGCACCATGGAGCGCGGGCTCATAGCAAGTGTTCACCAGACCATTGTAATTAGGGTAAAATACTGCCTTGTGATATTCATATTTTGCAATCATCCTTGCTCTAGAAAAAGGAATCATTTTCTAATGTAGACGTCCTTATTTCAACTTTTGCACACTGGTTTTTTGTTTATTTATATTTCACAATATTATGGGGTGCAAACGTTTTGGATCACTGCACACTGGTTTTAATACGTGTTTTTATAAAAACATTATATATTAGAGTAAGGGGCTGAATTTCTCTAAGGCTTAGGGTGCTCTCTCTGCATTCAGTGCTGCTCCCTGGAGCACTGTGTGAATGCTTGCAGGTCATGCCCTGTTAGACCAGTCAGCCCGCCGTCTGCTTGAGCTTCCTTTTCCTGTCTCCTGATGAGAGCCAGCTGCCCATGGCGCTCCAAGGCAATGGAGCAGAGAGAAGGTGCCAAGAGGCCCCCCTGCTGGTGAGAATTAGTTTAGAATTCATGAAGAGGGTTCCATGTCAGCATTTTCTGAGATTTGGCCTCAACCCCTTCTCCGGCCAAAACCCCAGAAAAAATTATCTTTATCAACAGATGAGGTTCTTTAAATCAAAAAGTATCTACATCCCAGTCTGACAGTGGTACCTGCTAGAATAGCCACAAACACAACATCAAACATTCAGGCAGAACTAAGCTGATCAAAACATAGCATTAAAAAAAAAAGAGAGAGATGTTCTTTCCTGCTGCTTTCACATAAAAAGGTAAATAAGATTGATAGAAAATAACTTTCAGTGGATCTTATGATGCATAAATTATCATTTTTTTCCGATAAAACTATGCAAAAAATCCTTCCTTAGATAAACTCCTACATGTGTAAACGCTGACAAGCTGTTAGTTGCAATGAGAGATAAAACGAATTCAGGGTCTTCTCCAAACATTTTCTTACTCACTAAGAACTTATTTCCAAGGCCCTCTCTATCAAAAGCAGCCTCAGTAGAACAGTCAAGGTAAGCCGGCCCTTTGCAATGCCTTTTCCACCATAAAACCTCTCCGAGGACAGTGTACCTGGTGGGCCTTCCCAGTGTCAGGCACAGGCTTTTTTTAAAAATTCTAATCTTCTCAGCACGTCTAGACTCTTCTCTTGATTCCATCCATCAACTTTCCTGCCTCAAAAAAAAATTTATGTGAATTAACATAAATTTTCTCTGACATTTTCTCACCCTAGCAATTTGATAGAGCAGATGCATAGTTACGTGAAGAAAGAAAGCATTGATCAGGAACTAAGCAGAATCCACGTTTCAATGAGGCATTGTGGCTTTGTCTCTAAAATATTTCCAGAAAAAGGATTAAACCCCTGAAAATTCATTTCACCCAAAACTGTACTAGCTACAAATACCTTGTTAAGTTGATACTTTTGCTAGCTTTATCAAATATATTAGACTTCTGCAGACACGATTTTTATCTGCAAGCATTTTATTGTCCCTTAGGGAAATTATACAACCTCAATGCCAAATTGAGAGTTGTATGTGAGAAAAATTTGAAATATACTTTCTATTCATTGTATAATGTGATTTTTATAAAAACCAATTATATTTTGCATTATTAAAAGAGGAAGCGCAGGGCTCTTTCTTCCATAACTGAATAAATGTACATCTACACAGAATTATCTGATGTATCTGATGACAGCTGTGTAAATTTTCTCTTTTGTATAGGACAATCTCCTTGGCAAGAAAGTGAATGCATTCCAAAATTATTCAAAATAAAGGAATCTCAAATTGGTAATTCTATAAAAGTCTCCCACCTTAGAAATTGTATGCAATGCATCTGAGAATAAGGATAATTAAAACTTGGATGGTTAATATAATTTTAATAATCTGTCTATACTTGGAAGGCTTCAATAACATAAAAACAAGGTTAATTTCTAAATCAGTAGGAGATATATATATATATATAAAAATAGAGATAGATATAGACTGTGTGTGTGTGTGTGTGTGTGTGTGTGTGTGTATTCTTAATAATTAAGTAGAGAATCATTCAAGGCCAAGGTACCAGGTAATAATGTCTGCATAACAGCACCCTTAAATTTAGTGAGTTAAAAAATCAACCCTATACTTGGTTCATGATTCTGTGGCTTTGTCATTTGGGCAGGGCTCAGCTAGTCAGTTCCTCTACTCAGTACCAGGTTGTGGTGCAGTCAGCTGAACTTGGTCATGCATCTGTGGTCAGCTGGTAGGTTGTCCGGAGCTGCCTGATTTTGGGTGGTCTCAGATGGACCAGTTAGAATGATGGGAGCCTCTCCATATGTTCTCTCATCCTGCACAAGTCATATTCCTCAGGGTTCCTAAGACAGCAAACAAGCCTGAATGCACAAGTACTTCCAAGTCTCGGCATCATGATTGCAGTGCCCCACTGGCTAAAGCCAGCTAAATGGCCAAGCCCAGATTCAAAGGCAAGGACACAGTAGGGTAGGAACAAGTCAAGCCCATTTCTTCAATCATTTGGCCACAGTCAAGGAGTTGAATGGGCGAGGCACCTTTGAGTGAAGAGCCCAAGATATGCAGATTGCAGAGCATTCACTTTCAACAAGTGTTTACTACAATCCAACTTACAGTGGTTTGAATAAATGTCCCCCCAGAATTCATGTCTACCTGGGACCTCAAAATGTACTTTATTTGGAAACAGGATCATTGCAGATGTTCTTAGTCAGGATGAGGTCACACTGGATTTGCTTGGGGCCTAAATGGAATGACCGGTGCCTTGTAAGAAGGAAAGAGGACACGAGACAGACAGACACAAGGGCAAAACACAGTGTGACACTGGAGACAGAGGTCGGAGTGATTCAGCTGCCAGTCGAGGAACACTCAGGATTGCCAGGAATGCAGAAGCTGGGGAGAGACCACCAAGGCTCGACCTCAAGAGCCTCAGAAGAGCACGGCACTGACAGCACCTTCGTTTCAGAACTCCACCTTGCAGAACTATGAGAGAATAAATACCTGCTTTTCTTTAAAAAATGTTTTTAAAAATAAATTTCAATGTACATGTTTGAAGTTTACAGAATGATGTCTGGGAGACATACAGATACATACAGAGAGCACAGTGATTGATTGCTACAGCGATGCTACAGTAGCATATCTATTACGTTATCTCACAGTTACTTTTTAGTGACAAGGACAGCTAAAATCTACTTATTTAATAAAAATCCCTAAAATAATTTTATTAACTTTAGTCCTCATTTGTTCATTAGATCTCTAGACTTGTTCATCCTATGTATTTGCTATTTTGTATCCTTTGACCTACATCTCCCCATTTCTCCCCCCAGCCCCTTTTCCCCCATGAAAACCACTGCTCCATTCTGTATCTCTGCATGTTCTCACTTACATGTGGAGTAAAAAAAAAATAAAAATAGCTCAAATACTTGCTGTTTTAAGCCACTCAGTTCGTGGTAGTTTGTTACAGCAACCCTAGAAAACAAATTACACCTACTAAGCACCACACACTAAACAAAATGCCTGCCTTCATAAAATGTATTCCCTGGGTGGGTAAGACGCAATAAACAAAGTAGGGAAGACATTTACATACAATAGACTAAAAGCTGATAAATGCGATGGAAAAATGAAGGCAGGAAGGATGATGAAAAATGCTCAAGTGGGATGGTTACAATTTTGAACAATGTAGCCATGAAAGAGTTTATTGAGCAGATGGCATTTAAACAAAGACTTGTGGCAGGTAAGGGTGGTGGCTGTGAGGATAACTGGGGAAAGAGCTTCCAAAGCAGAGAGGACAACAAATGCAAACGTCCTAAGATGAGGATGTGCCTGTAATCAGGGAGCTCTGTGCGAGCAGGTAACCAGGCGGGCAGGGAGCGCCAGGCTGTCAGGTGGGTGGGCAGGGTGGTGGTGCAGGGCGGGATCCACACTGGGCACACTGCAGTGAGGCCCTGCAGGGGATGCCGGCACCGAGAGGGCGGCGGATATGGTAAGTTTTACCCTTCTGTTTTTCATCCTTTGGTTTCTTTTTCAAGCATATCTAAGATATTAATTTAGGAGAGACATCTTGAGTTAAAGGGAATCATGCCTCATTGTGGGAAAAAAAAGAGCCATTTTAGGGTGAACTAGAAATTGGTTTGAATTGCAGCTCTACTATTTATTTCCTTGGTAATTTAGTGAATACCATTTTTTCCTATTACCTCATCTGTGAAATGGGAGCAATAACACCTTCTGGACAGTGTTGTTGGGAAGAGTAAACTAGTTAAGTCACAGAAAAGTGCCAGGCAGAGAGCAAGGATTTAACACAAGGGAACGTTTATCATCACTGGCTAGGTAAAAGCAGTTTCATCTCCCTCAGTGGACTCAGATTTGTGTGTGGTCTCTCTTCATACTCCCTCCCCTGCAGTCTCCAGCTCCTTGCTTGGTGTGTAGCATCACAATACAAATATGTGTGCATTATTAAAGAAAGGAATGAATGAATGAATGGATGGATCTCTGCACGTGTCTCCGGGTCCGCAGTCTTCTGGCTCCTCTGTCGGCTTCCACTGCCCACTCTGACAAGTTGTCTGTCTTATTCACCAGGTTGTGAATATTTTGAGGCAGGCTTTATGCTCCTCAGCAAATAGTGCCATTAATTGAATTTAATCCAGTAGACAAGAAGGGAAACCTGAGCCACAGTGTCCGAGCTCTGGCAGATTTCTTTTATTTCTGAAGCCTCATGAACCCTTTCTTCCTCAGTTCATGAGATGCTTAATATTGCTAGATAATTTCTTAAAATTGCTTAAGGTTAAAAAGAAAAAGAAGAAGGAGCTGGTATTATCAAAGTACAAATTGGGAGTTTCTTAAAAGCAGTCGGGTACATAATTGAAAACTAATTGAATGTTCTAATCCATATGCATGAAAAACAATTTGCATTGCTTCATTATTTAAAAGCAGTGTAAAGATGAGGATGTGGTGGGAATTTACTTGAAGAATATTCTGAGAATATTTATAAAAATGAGGCTTAACTCTTTAGACTCTGGGAATATATTTTGCAAATACCTAAACACTGTAAGTAACTTGTGTTATTATATTGGTTTCAGATGAATAACCATTGTATTAGAGCTAGTTATGTCCCTTTTCTACTTATAAAAATGGAATTCCATTTTTAAGACTATTTCCTCTAAATAAAGAAAAATGGACAATTCAGTGTTCAAAATAAGTTGTATTGAAGCTTCTGTTAAATCACAATATACTCTGTTAGTTGTATTGTAAAAATCACCTCTGTAACTGCATAATTAATATTTCCAGAACCACTAGTGGTGGTTCAGGAAAACAAATAGAATTCCATGGAAGAAAATGAACAGAATTACAGAACATTACCATTCCCCATCCCCAATAACAGAGTCCCTAATCTGAGTTGAACTCCATGCCACACATTTTGACTTCTCTTTTACAACTTAATTTATGTGTAATTAAAATAGTTGTATATTCTTTCCATATGGTGTTGTTTACTCTGTTTCTAAGATATTCCTTTGGTACTATGAGATTCATCACACCTCATTTTTTGGAAAGTCCTTTTGTTCTTATTATCTGGTTTTTATTATCGTGCTCAATCAAAATTAAATTTACACAGGGACTTTTGTTTCTGACAAGATAAAGGAGCTGGAACTACATTTGCTTTCTCACCTTAAACAACTGAAAAGAATGGAGCAATATACGAAACAATGTTTTTCCAACACTGACAGTCCCCATGAGTGGGAAAGCAAATAGTAAGAGCTCTACAGTTGTCTCCGTGTGCTGTCGGGAGAGAGATTCCGGGTCACGGCCCAGGAAGGAGTAATGAAGACAGAGCTTGATGACTGCCTGGATGTCCGGAGATGGAACTGGGAGTTTGAGAAGAATGAAATAGGTGGAGATTTTAGGGCCAGGTACCATAGAGAAGAGAGCTGCATGGTGAGTGAGCTCCGGAGTTTGCAGAGAGTCTCCTTCAGATATTTAACAGAGTGTGATTAGTGTGCGTGAGGAAAATTCCTGAAGCTTGGAAGAGAAGCACCTGAAAAGAGCAGGTGAAAGAATCTTCAGAGCTAATATAATGCCAGGAATAGCTGTTGTTTCCACCAAAGTAAGATAATAATAGTAATAATAATAATAATAATAATACATAGGGAATTAGAAAGAGTTAACCCAAGGGTATTGCTTCAAAAGTGGGGAAAATAAGTCCTACACTAAATGCTGATCTGGCCTTATACATTAAACATTAAAATCAAGCCTCAAAAATATCAAACTGTTTAAAAGAAATTTAACTGAATAAAAATGAAAAATTGTTTAAAAATAAAAGCAGAATATTTAGAAATGTGATGTCAAACAGATAGAACTTACAATTAAAAAAAAAAAAAAAGGAGCTACAGAGATACCCAGATAATATAAAACCACAATGTTGTTTTCACATGTGAAAAGAAGAAGCTTGAGGAAAAAAATTACCAATCAAAACTGACCCAGAAAATGATATGGTTTATAGACTTAGTATACAAGGATATTAATATTCTAATTATAAATTTATTTTATACATTCAAGAAAGTAAAAAAGCAGCACTTCCACTTTTTTATATCTTTGTGAGACAAGAAGATATAAAAAATAAAATCTAAAGTGAGTTTCTGGTAATGCAAACTGTAATGTCTGAGATAACAATAACTGGATGAAAGTTACAGCAGATTCAACACAGCAGAAGAATATCTTATAAAATTGAAGACATAGCCATTAAAATGTTCGAAATAAAATACAGAAAGTTTTGGGGGAAAGAGTACTAATGAGCCGACGGCAGGACATCTTTAATTGGGCCAATACACGTGTAACTGGAATCAATGAAAAAAGAAGTTAGGGGAGTAGACATGTTCAAAAAAATAATAGTGAAATATCTCTCTAAGTTTGATTTTAAAAGACCTCTACTATTTATCAGGGAATTCATTCAATAGCAAAACAATAAACTTTTTTTAAGTGTATATGAATGTCTCCCAAGGTAGAATATATTTAGATTTATCAAACTATTCTGAATATATTTAAAAATATTTAAATCATATAAAGTATGTTCTATGAACAAAAAGGAATCAAATTAAAAGTCAATAACAGAAAGATCTTGGTGGAAAAAATCATTGCAACTATGCAACAAACTTCTAATTACTATATGGTTCAAGGAAAAAAATTAAAAGAGATATTAGAAAGTACTTTGAACTTAATAAAATACAAATTACAATATACCAAAATTTGTGAGATGTAGTGATAAAGGCAAATTTATAGCTGTAAAAATATATAGTCATGCACCCCTTAATAACAGGTATGTGTTTTTAGGCAATTTCATCATCAGGAGAACATTAGAGAGTGCACTTAGACAAACCTGGAGGCTGGAGCCCACTGCTCACCTAGGCTATATGATATGGCCTAGTGCTCCCAGGCTACACACCTGCACGGCATGTTATTATGCTGAGTACTGCAGGCAGTTGTGAGACAATGGTAAGTATCTGTGTATCTAAAACATATGTAAGCATAGAAAAGGTACAGCAAAAATACATCTTATGGAACTACTGTTACATACGCAATCCATTTTTGACCGAAAAAAATTATTATGCAGTAGCATGACTGTGTATTAGAAAAGAATAAAAGTAACACATCAATAGCCTAAGACTCCTACTTTAGAAAATATTTGTTAAGATGTTAACTTAACAGTCTATGGAAACATCTGTAGATTCAACATAATTCCAATCCAAATCGCAGCAGGGAATTGTAGAAATTGACACAGTGATTCTACAATTTATATGAAAATGCAAAGAGACTGGAGTCAAAATGTTGAAAAGAACAAATGTGGAGATCCACACTACCTGATGTTAACGGTTTTAATACTCAGGTATCAAAGCAGTGTAGTATTGGTGAAAGGAAAGACGTAGATGAATAGAATAGAACACGGTACAGAAATAAACTCACATATAGATGCTCAAGTGATTTTCAGCACAATTGTAAAGGGAATTTAATGGAAACAGAATAGTATTTTTGAACAAATGGTACTAGACACTTGAATATTCATATGCAAAAATAATAAAATAAGGTAAAACAAATTTCAATTCACACCTCACTCCATATACAAAATTTACTCAAATGGATAATAGACATAAATGTATATATCTTAAAACTCTAAAACTTCCAGAAGAAAACCTCTGTGACTTCGAGTTAGGTAAAACATTCCTATATATGATACATGTTCAGCAGAGGAAAAAAAACTGATAAATTGGACTTGACCTAATTTAAGAACTTTTTCTTTTCAAAAGATACTATTAGGGAATATATAAGATGGTAACATTAGAGAAAAGTAGAGTGAGGAATATAAGAAAACTCTCTGTTTTGATTCTGAAACTTTTCTGTAAATCTGAAACTAGTCCAAAACAAAAACTGTTTAAATAAATGTACAAGCTTCAGACAGGAAGGAAATATTTGTAAATGACATATTTGTTTAAGCAAATGTGTATGAAATATCTTAAAAACTCTGAAAATTCATTCCCTTCCTTCCTTCCTTCCCTCTCTCTCTTCCTTCTTTCCTTTTTTCTTTCCTTTCTTCTTCCCTCCTCATCCCTCCTTCCCACCCTCCCTTTCTTCAGGTCTTCCTTCCTTTAAAAAAAAAACTCTGAAAATTTAAAAATAAGAAAACATTAAACCCACTAAAAATGGGTAAAAGATTCAGACAATTTACCAAGACAATATACAGATGACACATAAACACACAAAAAGCTACATCATTAGTCATCAAGGAAATGCAAATTAAAACCACAATGAAAAACCAGTACACATCTATTAAAACTGTTAAAATAATAATAACTGACACTACCAAGGAAAGGAGACAGAGCAACGGGAATGCTTCTATATAGCACGTGGAGTTAAAATGGTGCAACCACTTTGCAAAACAGTTAAGCAGTTTATTATAAAGTGAAAGAAATACTGTATGTTCTAGATCTCATTTCTAGGTATTTTCTCATGTTAAATGAAATGTTTTATTCACACAAAATCCTGTGCACAATGTTAGTAGTAAACAAAAATTGGTAAAAACTCCAGTATTTTCAACCTGGCAGCTGGACAAACAAGCTGTGGTCTGTGTCTACAGTGCAAGACTGTTTGGCAACGAAAAGGAACTAATTACTGTGATACACCCAACAAGGATGGATCTCAAATGCATTCTAAGTAAAGGAAGACAAATTAAAATTATAACATAGTGTTGAGTTCATATACGCGACATCTTGGAAGCCACACAACACTAGGGACAGAGAACAGATCAGTGGTGCCAGGGACGGAGGTTGGGGAGGGATTTATTACAAAGGGGCACAGGGGCACTTAGGAATTTGGGGGTTGTACCATTTTATATGTTCAGTATGGTAGTGGTTATACAGCTGTATGCTTTTGTCAAAACTTGCAGAACTATACATCTAAAAGTATGAATTACATTGCATATACGTGATACCTTAAAAAACAAAAGGACAAAGAATACCTACGGAAACATCCTCTTTCAAGTCAGCCCTGATGGGAGCCATACGGCTTCACTCTGAGGGCCCCACAACGTCATGCTGGCATCTGAAGAATTCTGCTCTTTTTCCTGGACCAGAATTCATTCCTCAAGTTCTTTGAAATTCAACAGTTCGTTGTATGACTTTTTGCATATTTATCACCATCTCTGTGGCTGTTCTACTAGTCGGTTTATTTTTCCTGTATTTGGTCCCTGGAAGCTGTGATCCTATCGACACTCACCTCCAACCACAACTAGTGCAGGGGCAGACCCAACCCAAGGGCCACCATCCAGAGCCGGTTCTGGGAAAATCAGCTTTCCCATTCAGGCAGCTGAACAAAGAAGCGTAGAGACTAGGTTCTGGTTTTATTTGTTGGTTGGTTCTTGTGTCATTACTGTTTGAATTAAATGGCATTTATCACGAGGATGACAGCACTTTTGGTTAGGGCGCATTCAATGAAGAAACAGAAAAGACTAGTTATTCAACAGAGAGGCAGTGGAACAGACAAAGAGAGAGAAATGGAGATGAAAGTTGACGCTGCTTCTTAGGAGGACAGAAAACATAGCAAGTCCCAAGACCTGGCCTTGGGAATCTGACTTTTCAGGTCCTATTCTCTTGTCTCTCACTACTGGATACTCATGAGGTTGCCTGCTATGCCCTTACAATAAACTGTCCTTTATTCATCATAGCTGGATGAGGTTCTGCCCTGTTAACTATTAATAAATGTGTTCTGTGTAAAACAAGCTAAAGGCAGATAATGTGGGGCTTAAAGGAGGTTAAGGTGAGTGAGTACCTACCTTAATATTTGATTTCTTAGAAAGAATTCAAGAACATGACCACCAAGTAAAACTTGTCTCCATAGCAATAAAGATGATGGGAAAAACAATTTAGAGGACACCCACACCCACTGCCTCACACTACACACCAAGCCCATGAAGAGAAAGTGCATTGCCCTGGTAATTCAGACAGTTTTCACCCAAGAACACGTCACTGGGAAAGTCTATTTAGAATCAAGTAACTGAACAAATTGGTAATGCTGTCAGAAAAGGCAAGCTATTCCCATTTCAGGCAACATTAATTGTGGGAAAGTTCTTTGCAATATTAACCCAGAATCCACATAACTTCTACGCACTACAACTACTAGTGCTGACTACGGTCACGTAAAATAGTCTGATATAAATTTCATATGAATTTGTTCCTTCATTCTTTCAACAAAGGTCTGTTGATGTTTTTTGTGAGTCAGGCACTTTAATTAATGTCAGAAATATCAAAATACAAATAATTTTAATCTTTTTTAGTAGGGAATACATCTCTAAACATAATTAATATAATATCCTATGCAAATACAGGGAGGAAAGCATTTCTGGGAGGTAAAGGAAGCCTTAAAATATAAGTTGAGACAGAGCATGGTGGCTCACGCCTATAACTCCAGCACTTTGGGAGGCCAGGGTGGGCCGATTACTTGAGCCCAAAAGTTCAAAACCAGCCTGGAAAATATAGTGAGACACTGTCTTTACAAAAAAATAAGAAAAAACAAAATAGCTGGGCACAGTGGCAAGCACCTGTAGTTGTCCAGTTGTCCAGTCCCAGCTATTTGGGAAGCTGAGGTGGGAGGATTGCTTGAGCCCAGGAATTCAACATTGCTGTGAGCTACGAGGGTGCCACTGCACTCCAGCCTGGGTGACAGAGCAAAACCCTGTCTCAAACCCACCCCCCCACCAAAAAATACACACACACACACACACACACACACACACACACACACAGTGATGTTTATTTTGGATCTTAAAAAATAATAACAGCAATAATAATAGTGCTATGTACTGAATGTCTTTGCCACCTGCCCCCCAGATTCACATGTTGAGTCCCCAACCCCCAATGTGCCTGTATTGAGAGACAGGGCCTTTACTACAGTAATTAGGATTAAATAAGGTCATATGGTTAGGCCTTGGTCTGATAGGATTAATGCCTTTATAAGAAGAGACACCAAAGGGCTCCCTCTTTCTCCCTGGTCTCACAAAGAAGAGCACGTGTGAGCACACAGCGAGACGGGGACAGCCTCCAAGCCGGGAGAAGAGTGCCCAGAATGAAACCTACCTTGCCAGCACCTTGAACTTGGACTTCCCAAGTACATTTCTGTTGTTTAGGCCACCCAGTGTGCCGTATTTTGTTATGGTGCCCTGACTAGTGTAACTAGTAATAAAAACAGTTAACATTCATTAATTGCTTGCCACATGCCAGTTTTACACGTGCTGTTTCATTTAATTCCTATAACAACCCTCATCATCCTGATATTCTAGGTAAGAAAACTGAATCGCAGGGAGTTTAAATAAACTCTCCAAAGTTACACAGCTGGTACATACAGCCAAAGCCCAAACTACTAATGACAACAAGATCCAGCCTCAGGACCGAGAATAGCAGTGGCGATATAGCTGCTAATATTCATTAAACCTTTAGTACACGCTGAACGCTTGTGACAAGAGCATTGCACCAGTTACCTAATTTGATCCTCAAAACGATGGTCTGAAGAGACATTCTCCACATCCATTGCGGGGAAGAGGGACCTGAGGCTGAGGGAGGTTGAGTCGCAGCTCCTGAAGTCCCACTATTCTCAGGAGAAAGAAGCACAATTTTTTTACAGCATTTCGTTCAGAAAGTAGAGAAGAAAAAAAGCTTTTCAAACGGCGGAACCCCAGAGAACGGACTCAGACATCGGGAAGGGCCAAGTGCCTCCAGGAGTGAGTGTGAGCGCTCGGTGCGGGCCTGTCGGGAGCGGAGCCTGGCGGTGAGCAGCCTGCACGCCCGGTAGCCTCGCGCCGGCCGCTTGTTTGGGCACATGGTGTGGGCACTGTGTGGTCTCACATGCAGAGGGGGCTGAGGTGGATGTTTACACGTGTAGAAAACACCCGGAATAGGTCCAGACCAAGCACAAAACCCTATTCCTCCTCCACAGATTTTGTTTCTGGATCACTCAGATCAATAAATTAAAGTCAGTAGTTCAATGCATTACTGTCTGTGTTGTGTCTTCAACCTTTGACTATAAACTGGCTCGCATTTGTCCGTTTGTCCGCCATAGCCACAAGTGCATCCCGTGGTGTGTTCTCTTGCAGTGTGGACTTTCTCTGTCAAGAGTAGCCCACGGCCCACTAGTCCTTTATGTGTATCATAAAAGGAAAGGGACTTGTTTGATTTGTTTTCAGTCTCACAGATTCCTATTTTTCTAGCTTCTTTTTACATATTCTCACAAACCACCTTTTCAGTGATCTCACGTAAAATTTCTCAGCTTACATTTCCTAGTTTTTTTTGTTGTTTTTGTTTTTTTGAGACAGAGTCTTGCTCTGTCCCCCAGGCTAGAGTGTAGTGGCATCATCATAGCTCACAGGAACCTCAAACTCCTAGGATCAAGCAGCCCTCCTGCCTCAGCCTCTCAAGTACCTGGGACTGCAGACACATGACACAACTCCCAGCAAATTTTTGTTTTCTTTTTTGTAGAGACGGGGTCTCACTATGTTGTTTAGGCTGGTTTCAAAATCCTGGCTTCGAGTGATCCTCCCACCTCAGCCTACCAAAGTGCCAGCATCATAGGTGTGAGCCACTGCTCCAGTTTACACCCTCTTTCTTTCTGAAGATTGACGTGGCACCTACAAGTCTTGTGAACCTCTTCACAGGGGCGCCATATTTCCTAAGGCCTCACAATGTGACAGAGTTTTACAAGCACCAGGTTCTTGGGATCCTATTTGTGTCTGGAGAACAACACACTCTGGCCAGTTTTGAGAGCCAATATTTATGGATTTGCTTCTACAAATGCCCAATATGTCTCTTAAGCAACTTGTCTACTCCTTTTTAGTCATCTTTGATCTATTTCTAATAGCCTGAAGATGGTTTGTTCTCCTTTTCACCAATGTTGGAAACAAGATAGATGTACGTTCTAAGAGGACCGGTTCTCCTTGTTGTACATCACATGGGATCATCACACAACCTTTCCCCAGAATCCTGCCCATTAAAATATGAATTCACTGGAGAGCCATGTAGGCCACCATTTCCCTTGTTAGCTTCACCACCTTCCACACCCGTTCTCATCCTTTTGGAGCACACCTGAGGACCATTAGAGCATCCTTTTGGAGCACACCTGAGGACTTTCCTGACCCAGCACTTCTTCCCAGCTCTGAGCCACGCAACGGAGCCTACCTTTCCTCTGAATTTTGTAAAGTCAAAAAGTAATTAAAATTACCTTTGTCTCACTGCACCACAGTCATACTGATTTTATTCTCTGATATAATAATTTTATTTCCAACCTTTTATGTTGCAGAAAGTTCAATGGTATTCATTTCCTGCTCTTTGAACATATGAAAATTGTCAGAATATTAGTAAATTTACACAGAGGCCTAATCTGATTTTTCTAATTAAAAATATATATTTTGAAACAATCTCAAAATTCTACACCCCCAAATTACAACAATAGTGTTTTTTTTTGTCCTGAGCCATCTGGGAATAACCCTTAGATAAGGTATGTTACTGTGTACATTCTACAAAGTCTTATTTCCACATAACCACAGTACAGACATCAAATCAGGAAATTACATTGACACATTATTACCATCTAAGCCTTAGACCCCACTCAAATCTCACCAATTGTCCAGTATGTAGTAAGCAAGAGATCCAGTACAGAAATAACTCACTGGATATCTGTAGTCTGCTTCAATTAGTTAAGAGTTCCTTAGACTTTCTGTCTCTTTCATGCCTTTGACCCTTTTGAAAGACACAGGGTAGCGATTTTACAGCACAGCTTTCAATTTGGGTTCGCATGACATGCCCTTATGATTAGATTCAAGTTTTGAATCTTTGGCAGGAATATCACAAAAACAATGCTATGTTTTGCTCATTGCATCCTATCATGTAACATATAATATTGATCTGTCCCTTTATTGATGACATTCATGTTGATTGCTTAATTAAAATGGTGTCTGTAAGTCCTCTCCACTATAAATTATCATTGCCCCTTTGTAATTAATTATTTTATTGAGAAAAATTTTGAAACTACTTGAATATTTTCATCAAATTTTCAATTTCTTCATTCAAAATTAAAAATTTCTGTCAATATGGACTCCTGGATTCTAATTTTATTTAATAGATTATAATCCATTACTATCACTATTATGATGATCAAATAGTCTCGTATTTGGCCAGAAGAAGACTTTTGAACTGATCATTATCATTCTTTGTGCTTTACTTTACTTTATAATGAAAAAAAATAAGCTCCAGGCTCATGTTGTACTTTCTCTCACCCTGCCCTGGAATCAGCCATTTCTTCAAGGGGCCCTTCTACCTTTTAAGATGTTAAACGCTATTTAAAATTCAAGATGTGTTCGGCAGGCTTTCTCAGTAGACTACACTAGGGAATGTATATGTATATACATATTTATTTTTATATGCACATTTATGTCTATATTTATTTTATATCTATTTATGGATTTAAAAAAATTAGTTTTTACAGATATCTCTAATTCCAACTAAATGCAATAGGGTTCATTCTAATTTTCTCCCTTTCAGGATACTTAATTTTCTTCTTTGACAGTGAGAAGTCAATGTCTCTCAATATTCTCATACAATTACCTATTTAATCGATTATCCTGTATGTAACCAATTTCTTGTCATCCCTGTACATCCCCACTCCCCTCCAACATCCTGCTTATCCCAATTGAGCTCCAATAACCTGTGTGGAGATGCCACCTGCCCCTGCCATGACACCCATTGACAATCTCCCTGCACTGCTAGGTCACTGACATCCTAAGCCAAACCTCTGCATCCCATCTCCCACCCCTGCCAAAGCTAACCTTGCTCAGACCCACCTAGTGACTTTTGGTCTTTAAAAAAAAGGGAAGGGAAGAAGAAGAGGAAGGGTTCTAATGTAATTTTAAATCTATAATTGTACCAACTAGGCTGCAAATGTCACTGTCTCGGGTAGCTATATGTAGAGTGTGCATTTGGTTCTACTGCTTTATTTCCTCCAAGGAATCAGTCATTGCAAGACAAAGATGAAACTGTGGCTGTATCACAGACAAGAGCAAGTACAGGATTTCAAGGCTACTTGAATTCCAAATCCCTTTCTGAATGGAACTCCTATAAGAGTCCCCTACAGATTAGCAGGTGCTCAGAGAGCTTATGATCATTCATCGTTCACACCACAGCAGCCATTGATCTGTGGTCCCTAAACATAGAGGGATTGTTTGGTTTCAGCAATTTAAACTTTGCATTAACATTTAATATATTATGGTATGAGAGCTTGCTTCTATGCTTCTTAGCAACTACCAAAGGTTCTAGAATTCAATGTCCTCTGAAACCGTAATAGCTCTTGTTCATACAGAAGGGAAGAGACAGAATCTCACTGGCTAAAAACTTCCCTAGGCTAGTCTCAGACTGGCTCCATCTGTCTTTCTGGGAAGATATCAGAATCTATTGCACTATTTAAAAATCTCATTTTAAAGACCCAGATAATTATTCCTAATGCATTTCGTCCTTCTCTTTGATAGAGGATCCAGAAAGATTTCGGTAAGTAGGGAAATATTGGGTAACCCTCCTGCTCATCTTGCTGCAATTAATCTAGTCAGAAATGATGGGTTTGAGGACTTTCTTTCAACTATTTCCATAGATATTCCAATTCTTCTTTCTTGAAGTCTGACTCTGGTCTAAACAAACAATGATATAATTGTATTTGATCAACATTCTTATGTCTGACTATAACCATTATTTTGATGCAAAGGATTCTAGCAAATTTTGGGGAGATATTTTGTCATTGTTTTTTGGGGGGTTTAAACATTGCATTTGAATCTAACATGAGTTCAAAATTGCCAGACAAGTTCAAAGTTCAGTCGTTGCACTTCACTTTTATAAATGTTCTATTTATTCCTTGAAACTGGCTCAAATGGGTTAATTCAGACTCCCCAGGTAGTCTCCTTTCCCTTAGGACACTGTACTTTCCTTCTGTGAAGCATTATGGTGCAATGTTATCATTGATGCGTAATCTTCGCTATTTCCCTAACAGACTATGGTTGCCTGGAGATCTATAACTTAATAATCTCAGTTCTGAGTACAAGGCCTAGCACATGACAGGCACCCAATAAACACCTGTTAAAAAATGAAGGAAACCTGGATGGGAGTATCCTCCCTGTCATCTAAATCAGGGGCAAATGCCTTATTGCCCTTGATAATGTTTGTTAGACTTGGTTTAACTTGAAAATTCTTTGCCAACTCCACCAGCAGTTCAAATCCAATGAAGAGAGAAGTAATATGTATTTATTCTGAATGTATGACATCTCACATTGACAGCCAGGATAGGTACACCAGAAATAACAGTCTCAACAAAGTCGTTCCGATGTCCTATTCGACTTCTAGCTACTGACTGTCTCTCCTAGTGCTAGGGGTAGTTTTGGATTTATGCCAATTGAGTTGGTATTGTCAAGAACCCTCTCCTTTAGTGTCAGTGTTCCTTAGACCACACTCATGGTCAGGTCCTGCACAGGTCAACCCAGCCTTCTCTATCGCAAGCATTGCTTTAGAATAATGATCTTAAGTTTCTCAAATGAGCCCACTCTTTCACTACTCCCCTGCTGGAAATGGGACCCTCTCTGCTGGCACGTCCACCTTCACCACTCTCATGCATGGCTGAATCCTCAACCCTCAAGCCTCAGCTTTCTTCTGTCATCGTCCTCCAGGCAGCCTTGTCTTGTCACCTACACTCAGTGAAGTCCCACTTTCCTTGCAGTGCAGGACAAGTCCTGGGATAGCCTTGGCCCACCTCGCTTTTCCCCTCTTGTTTGTAGTTCTCAGAACAACTGTGGAGCATTGTGAGAATGAAACATCTTGAGATAAGGAGGAACTTGCTGAAACAGCCTGAGCCCTGTCTCTGTGCCTCCTAGAAAAGGATGTCCCACAATGCATTAGCACGGTGACCCCAGTGGGTAAAACTCCAGAGTAGGATGCTGTTGGGGTCCCTTAGCTGCGGAGCATGTGGGGCACATGCAGATAAGACTCCATCTAGCCTGGGTAGTTTTCCTGAGCTTTGGGAACCTGGCTCACCACTAATTCCAGGCTTCTGTTATCCTTTGCTGCCCATTTCTGAGCCATCATGTTGCTTCACTCAACTTGCATGAGTGTGTTGGCTCACTAGGCTTGTGAGTAGAAATTTCAGCCCAGGATGAAATGGGAGGAAGTGTCTGGAATCCTACTGCTGGTGACTGACATGGAAATGATCTTTGCTGTCCTCCATGCAATCGGAGTCCTCCCCTAGGCTTGGTAACTGGTGCACAGTGAACCAGCTTCTCATAAAACACCTGTCACTTGTCCTTCAAAACAGTCATGTGCTCATAAATACTTTTTAAATTGTCAGTGGTTCTTTCTGGATTATAAACCCTGTGAAGATGAGGACTCTAGGCCGGGCGCGGTGGCTCACACCTGTAATCCTAGCTCTCTGGAAGGCCGAAGCGGGCGGATTGTTTGAGCTCAGGAGTTCGAAACCAGCTTGAGCAAGAACGAGATCCCGTCTCTACTAAAAATAGAAAGAAATTAATCAGACAACTAAAAATATATAGAAAAAAATAGCTGGGCATGGTGGCGCATGCCTGTAGTCCCAGCTACTCAGAAGGCTGAGGCAGGAGGATCGCTTGAGCCCAGGAGTCTGAGGTTGCTGTGAGCTAGGATGACGCCATGGCACTCTAGCCCGGGCAACACAGTGAGACTTTGTCTCAAAAAAAAAAAAAAAAAAAAAGATGGGGACTCTATCCATCTTCTTCACCTCTCTATTTCAGTTCCTAGCATTCATATCTATCTTATGCCAACTGTTGAAAGGCAAAATCAGATTATATATCATGTATCACAGATCCTATCATATATCAGGATTTCAGAAATTCTTTCTGAGTTATCGAAACAATCCTCGAAACATGCCAGGGAGACAGTGATATAAAAGTCACTCATAAAGTTTCAGATTCAATCTCAATTTCCTGGGACAGAATCTGAAGTAACTAGGAGTTGTCTCGTTAATTAGTTAACTTAACAAGTTAAGTACTACTAACTTGTCTTTGACAGAGTGTCACATCCAGTTTGGAAGCTATTCTCAGAGGCATATGCTAGTGGGGACTGTTGCTAATCCTAAATCCTGCTAACATGGCAACAATGAGGTTTTTGCACATCATTAACTGTGGATGCATTGAGAGAGATTCCTAATACAATTACAATTTTATTATAACTAGGTACTTAAAGCTCTAGCATAAGCATCAATAATAATAATTAGCATTGATTGATGCCATTTCATAGTCTGGTCACTGTTTCTAGGTACATTATACATAACATCTAATTTAGTCTTCCTAAGATCCTCATACGATAAATAAAAACATCTCCCTTTAAGTTAGGGAACTTCTGCTCAAAAACAGTTAAATAACTTACCCGAAGATGGTCACAAAGCAGATTAATACTTAACGAATGGTCCAAGCCAAGACTTGCCTGGTGCCAAAACCCATGTTGTTATCACTGCTCCATTGCTTCACCTTGTTTTTTGGAAATCAAATAGCAACGCCAGTGGAGCATTTCCTGAGAAATTGTGGGAACTTGCTGTCTCCATTTTTTTTTTGTTTGTTTGTTTGTTTTTTGAGACCTTTTGCATTTGAAATAGAATCTTGAAAAAGGCACAACATGCACCGAAATGAAAATTGTAGTTGGCTGATGCCACCTCCTGTCCCTACCACACACACATGCACTTAAAGTCCTTAAGTGGCTCCCGTTACTGACGGGGTGCAAGCATAGCAACTTGGCCTGGTGCACGAGGCCTCCACTTTCCCAAAATCTTCCCCACAGCTTAGCTGCTTCTTCCCTCCCTCCTCCACTTACTTCCGGTAACTGGGCATTTTTTTTTTCTTCTTGCTTTCATGTGGGCTTCTTCTCTGAACAGAACAGCTTTTTCTATTGTTGTAGAAATGTACCTACACTAACAAATTACACATGGCCTAATTCAAATACATTTTGACCAAATGTATATTTGGATATTTCTACAAAATTTCCACACAACTAATCAGTCTCTAACTTCAGGTGTAACAATGATCTACACACTGAGTGAGTGCTTAAAATGGAAAAAGTGTTTGCAGCACCAATAGTATTGTTTTCCAGTTTCAAATACTCAACCCTGGGTTAGGAAATTCTGTTGATCAGCTTGTTCTTTCTCAAGATAGATGTACTTGGCAATGCATATGATGTCGATAATCATTTCCCCCAGCCTTGGCACACACATTTTCAGTTGTTTTATTTGAACTCAGGAAAAAGTTGAAAAGGGACAAGTGAAGTGCAGTGGATGGGGCTTCTTCCCCTGGGGTCCTCATTCCCAGGAAGATCCACACATTCAGGCTAAAGTCATTCTGGGAAGGGGAGGAACTGTAGGCCTCCATCAGCTTATGTATTAATTCTAACTCCCAACAGGATAAAGGACAGTCCAGATATTACTGTCTGAACTACTTTGTCCTGCTTACCTAGGGAGTTAATATTTGGCAAAAGTGTTAATCTCTGTTTTCCCCTCCCAATCTATTCTGCACCTTCCTCTGTCTTGCTATTAGCCTTGAGAGGCTGACCCTTGCACACTGCATCACCCAACTCCTCTTGCCAGCTGGCTTCTGGTGACAGAGAACAGAGGCTGGGACCTGAGACAGGTCAACCTATTTCTTTGCATCTTGTCTGTCTGGCACCACACCTCCACAGGTGTCTTTGCCCCACCCCCTCCCTGACCACGGCTCTCAAATGGCAGCTTCGAGCCTCCCCAGCCCATGCACATTATAGCTCGTCACAGTTTTCTGCTGCTGCTCATCTCTGAGTGTCCTTTTTTTCAACTAAGACCTCACCTCTATAACTGCTCTGTTTCTTAAAGTCCCTCTATTTGAACACTAAAAAAAAAATGAATACCCTTTTCTGTAGGAATCTGAATGATATAATCAGAAACAGAACATTGTTCTCACCCAGTTCTCAACCAAAACAAAAATTTTCTCTAATCCATTATCTAGTTCATGTTAAAGTAGTTTCACTGTCTAAACCGAAAACATGTCAATGTAGCCTGTGCTTTTGTTTTTCAGGGATGAGTGCAAGCACACGCAGACACATAAAGATCTCTAACACATATTTTGATGACAGCTTCATTTCAAACAAGATAAAACAACACTGGTCCATGACTCATCTTTCCAAATTCAATTCATCCCACGGTGCTTTCCCTGCTTCCCTGCATGGAGCTGGACAAGCTCTTTATTCTTCCCTTACGATTCCTCATACATTAACCAACTCAGTTTTGCAATTGTCCTTCTAATTGTCCCTGGCACATGAAAATGGAAGGTTGCACAGTAAAGAAGAAAATGCTGTGAGTACCTAAATTCCTCCTGTTGCATGTTCATAAGGGCTGTATCGTACCACTTCCATGGTGGCTCATACACTCTCTAGCCAGCCTGGCCACTCACCCTCCTGTCACTGTCCAGACTGCACTTGGCTGCCTACGTTCAGCCATCTGGGTGCTTCTTCCAGTGATGGATCCCTCTGCAACAAGCACATCAATCCTAGCGTGCACGTAGGCACGGAGAGCTCCCCAGCTGGTGGAAACATCCAGGCACATATCTTTATTTTGCACGTTATCAAAATCATTTGTCTAAATCTTGCTATTCTACTCTAATCTGTAAGACCCGTAGATTCTGCTTACTCTTGTTTATGTCTTGAGTGCTCAGCACACTATAGCCACTTAATTAATATTTGTTAAATATTTAATCAAAGAAATTTCAATGGAAAATTAACAGCATGACCAATTTTATGCTTGGAAAGAAGGGCTACTACACAACAAAAACATTTTCAATTTTATGAATCAATCCCTTTTTATTCCATACATTATGTTTGAATACACACACGAAATTCTGAAATCTAATTTTTTCTGTCCCAGTTCCTTCATCTGTCTTCTTATCGCACAGCTAATTCTGCCAGCAGCCATTCGAAGTTTTTGACAAAACGGAAAAATCCTTGCTGTATACTTATAGTTTAAATAGCGAGCATTTAAGCTTTCTCTGAGGCAGCTTCTGGAAAGTTCAAGACTAATGAGAATACACTCTCCCAGATGAGTTTATGTCCCTAAGCAATGGATTTTTGAATGGTGCAATGTTCTCACATGCGATGGGCAGTGAATTCCCAGAGAACAATCAAGTACACTCCAGAACAAGTAAACAGCAAGACACGTTCTTTCAGGAGTGCTGAGCCACAGTGAAACTCCAGAGAATGTTCTAATTTCTTGATTTATTTACTGGCTTTCTTCCTAAAAAACAAGGAATGATTTTAAAAATATACAAGGGGTGAGTTTTTATGGTCCAGTGATCACAAAATCATTAATTCTGTGATGCTTCCCAGATTATAGGCAAATAGCAAGAGAAAGAAACCACTGAACTTTGAAGAAATCACTTTGACAGAATTTCAAAATGATCCAAGAGAAATAGAAAATAACATGTTGCTGTCGAGATAGATTTACTGGAGAAACCACAAAGATGAGATCATTAAGGAAAAGTCAGGAGACAGGGACAATAAAATGCATGTGTTTCTCCATATCACACTAAGGTTTCCAAGTGGCAAGTGACATTGTAATTTAGAAAAAGAGAGAAGCAGTTCCAAAGTGAAAAAGGGAGAGAGCAAGTTGCATGAACAATTTTTAGAAAAACAACATCTGAGGAGTTGGCACCCAGCAGCACGTATGTCTGCTTTGTCCCCTTAAACTGGACTTCTCACCCTTTCTTGTGCTTCCCGGCAGTGAACTGCTTCTGAGTCTTCTATTGTTGTCACCGTAGCCTGTCCCAAAGCCTTCTTATTCCAGGCAGATGTTTCCTCCTCCACAAGTATTTCCCTGACCTCTAACTAGAAGCAGTTTTTCCACTTCCTGAATCTCAGAGGACACCATCTCTACTTCTCCTATTAACAAAACACTTTCCCCACCCACTGCCCCCATCGCCCAAGTACAGGAGGACAAGGCGACCTTCGAGGGATGAATGTGGAGCCGACAGCCACAGAGCACACAACCCCACAAGGAGTTCAGAGGGTGGACAAATCTATGGGGGGAATGAAGTAGCTGCCAAAGCCTGGGAAAGCAGTCAGCGGTCTGGAAACCCAGCGTATGGGAGAAAGCAAGTGGGGAGCATTGGCGGCGGTAAAGGAGCAGAGGAGATGTCTGAAATGGTCACCTTGATGTTACCTCTTGCCCTGCTCACAGTTTGCTCTACTACACTGTTAACAGGGGCTGCATGGCCTTCCAAGTGTAAGGACCACAGTCAGAGAGGACCCCAGAGCCCAACAGAGTCTCATCTGGAGACTTCCTGAGTTCACCTGCTGGAAGTCTGTTTTGAAGAATTTTATAGCATTCCTATGGTGGGATGGTGGATTTTCATGATTCTGTTTTCATTGGTCCATTATTATTATTATTCCATCAACTAATAGAGCTGCCCTGGCCTTCACTGGAGCCAAGCCACGGTCGTTAAAAGTTTGCTCAGGGCCAGGGGCAGTAGCTCACCCCTGTAATACCAGTACTTTGGGAGGCTGAGGCAGTAGGATCACTTGAGCCCAGGAGTTGGAGGTTATAGTGAGGTATGATGACACCACTGCACTCCAGCCCAGGCAACAGAGTGAGACTCTGTCAAAAAAAAAAAAAAAAAAAACACGCTCAGTCTATTGACATGCCCGGGAATATATTAGAGGACCTCTTGGAAAAGGCCATTCTTCCTACCGCTGCCAGAAGCTCTAATGGTGGAAACGGCCAGTAGCAAAGCAGCCAGTAACAAAAGAAGTCATAGTTGCAAGGGAGCAATGTGTTTTACCTTGGGAGCAGTGGCGAATTGTCGTGGGCCAATTTCTCAATGGTGAAAGAATGAATGCATTAGTCCACTCATAGAAACAGTAACAATAGAGCTACTCTGCTGAGAACCAGTAGATCTTACCTGTTCTATCTGGTGGTCTCCTGTAAGTGTTGCACACACAGTGGCAGGTATATTCAGTTGCACACACCTGCAAATCTAGAAAATAACCATGCTATTGATTATTACAGAGAGCCACAGAAGAAGTATGCCATCTTTGTGAAAATATCTTTCACCTTCCAGGTGGTGCTGTGTCCAAGGAAAGGGAGCAGATGAAGGTGCCTATGGCTATATTTCATGGACAACTGAAGAATGAATGCAGGGAGATTAATTTATCTGTGAACTAAGAACAAAAGTTTCAAGTGCAGTATATTGAAAAATAGCATATCAGATATAAGGCCATTGGTAATCCCTCAGATGCCACAATCTATATTTTACATGGGCACTGAAACCCTTGCAGAGGAAATTATTTCCTCTAGAATCCACAGAAGTTCATGTGACATATACAAATATGTTAGAAATCTCATCTAAAAAATAGACCCTTCATGATTTACTACCATAAACAAATGCTACGACATTGTTATAAATGCTAAATTTTTGATTGAACAAATGAGACCATCTCTTTCAAAAGTATGCTTACAGTACTCTTTTGAAACAGCCTTTGCTGGAGGAGGAAACCCTCCCTGGTCCCCGAGCATCCCTGCCAAGAATGCTGGCCCTCTCTCGGGATTGTACTTGTAGTGAGCAACAATGAGGGATGACATGACAGTGCCACCTCCCCTTCCCCAGACACAGAGAGGCATGCTTGCTGCTCAGTGTAAGTGAAATAGGTTTTCCAGGCTCTGTGTCATTTTCCTGTCACTCAATACACTTCATGGACAGGCGCCGTCTCGGCCCACCTGTGTCCATGTGCGGAACTTGCAGGGAACGGGGATGCAAACCAGCATGAAGCTCATGCAGCTTGCTTCACCCTGAGTAAGCAAGTCCCTTGTCTCTGACACAGGGGTATCCTGTCTTTTGCCAGCATTCATGAAGCAATAACAGGCTAATGTATTAGGTTTAAATCAAAATAAAATCTCAGCCCCTCTGCAGATTCTGCCAGTTATTTGGAAATTTGAAATCTAGGATCATAAGTTCTATTTTCCTCTTCCTACTGAGTGTCCTGAAATCATTACTAACAACAAAGCCTTACTTTAAACTTCACAACTGTGTTTTTCTCTCCGTGTGCCACTTGGAGTAACAATCATGAGTGACAGACATTCGGTGCTAACTGGGAAACATAGCCGGCTGTCCTGAGAAACATCTCTGTCCTTTGCATTAAATACGATTGGAGACCATTCCAGAGCTTAGCTAGGGTAGATGTGAGATTAAAGCACTTCCTGCCACTCTGCTAATCTCACTATGATATGGACCTAGCTGTCCTGCTTGGCACTGGCCCTGTTCTGCTCTGCAGGAGACAGCTGGATCATGTGCTGGCAGCAAGGAGCATGGGCTCCCTAT
>CAUYSK010020307.1:0-18130 GCA_963575035.1 Avahi laniger
GTGAGTTGATTTTTGTGAGAGGTGAAAGGTGTGGATCCTGCTTCAGTCTTCTACATGTGGCTATCCAGTTTTCCCAGCACCATTTATTGAATAAGGATTCTTTTCCCCAGTGTATGTTTTTCTCTGTTTTGTCAAAGATTAGATGGCTATATGAGGACGGTTTTATATCTGGGTTCTCAGTTCTGTAACTCACTTTTTCTTCTCCTATTTTCTATCCAATCTAAGAAGCTTTTACTACTCCCACAGTATAACAAATAAAATTGATTTTTAAAAAAATTGTATTTTTACAATTGTCTGCTATAAATTGTAACTGACACTGAATGCACAGTATAAATTTTGTACTTCTTTTGGCGTTTTGTTTTAGTCATATTGCAATATGACCTGAAAATTAGGCAGTAGTTTGGTTGGATAACTCAATAGACAATTCTTTCCTTTTCTTCTAAAAAATCAGAATAGCCAAAGACTATCGGTATGAGAACTTATTTCCCATATGATACAACATTTTCTTCCTACTTATCAGTGAAAAGCATCTAATGAAAAAAATAGAATGCCTGCCAAAGTCAACAGGACTCTTTCCCATAGGAAATAAAAGAAAAGCAAATGATTGCTTGAATAAAGTTTGGAAACATTAGTCTTTTTATTTCATTCCACAGAAAGTAAATGGAAAATGACCTTTCAAAGATGTGTTACTAAGTAATGAACTCCAGTGGCCATAGCAATCCCCTAGCAAATTGCACAGCTGGCAGAGAGGTTAGTGACAGAGTACAGGGAAATCACCTCCTTTAGCACCTACTAAAGTTACTAGAATAGGACATTGACTCGAATCAGAATGGAAATCTTTGTAGATAACAGACTTGTCATTATGCCACAAATCTCCTTATGAAATGAATTACACAAATTTTACTTTACCCAGGCAAGTTTTACAAACAACATCATGTTTTTTCTTAAGTCACAAAATTTCAATAACTTACCAATCTGGCTCCTAGGTGTACCAGGTCTCAGAAAGATTAAAAACACCTGTTGCCAGGTCAGCACTCTCCTTTACAATAAGCTGTTCCTCTCCAGCTTCTCTGCACTTTAGTGATTGTAAAGCTCCAGCTCTATTACTGGAGAATGCCTTGAAGAAAACAATACTGCTCTGCACTTTATAATTTCCTTGGCTCTCTTCAGTTTTCTAAGATAATAGCCAAAGGACAGAGAGAATATAATAGCATCTTGCTTGGAAGCCAACTGATATTGGTAGATCTCTAAAATCAATGTTCTCTTGGCCACTTGTGATCTGAGATGAATTAAAAGGAATTACTTTTTCTAAGTTTATTCAAATTGTCTTAGTATCTTCAGAAAGCTTTGGTGTAGGCATTAAATGGTAACAATTATTAAGGTCTGCCATAGAAGGAATTTTGGAGGTTGGCATTCATTTATCTATAGTTTCTACAGTTTTATTTAGAATTTAGTGTGCAATGTAGAAGCACATATATTATTGACATGAATAGTATCAAAGGATTAACTTTCACAATTTCCACACTTCTACCATTGTTGGTTTTGTATACAGTATAAACAGTTGGTAATCTTACAGCGGTTGTTTTCTTATGAGGTTCTGTCAGTCCAGGATGAAACTGATTTACATACTCAAGGCAAGAGCAAAGCAATATATATCACTTTATTTAAGCCTATAAATGTTTTATCTTGAATATTTTTAATAATAATTTATAAAAATTCCTACTTACCTTCTTTTTACCTAAAATGCTTACTACTGTGATATCCTTCACACCGTGTTTTCCATTAGGCAACTTCCTTTCCTGGTAATGTGTACAACTTAGGTAGTTCATATACTTTTGTACCACAAAAACATAGATCCCACTGCCCAATTTCTAAGGTCCCTAATCTATTGAGAGTGCACAGAGCATTTTAAAACTTTTTAACTGTTGCTACTCAGAGTGTGGCCTATGCACCAGCAACAGAGGCTCCATGTGGGAACTTAGAAATGCAGAATCTTTGGCTCTACCCTGGATTTACTGAATCACCATTTGCATTTTAACAAGATTCCTTAATGAGTCTTATTTAATAGATTAAGGTTTGAGAAGTGTTGCTTTAGACATTTTACATCAAAGCCTGTCCCATCATAGGAAGGTGACCATACTCCTCCTTCCTTTAAAAGATACATGTTTTTGGCAACACCAAATACCAGTCTCCAAGTAGGGAGGCTTACTCATGGCGTGTTGTACCACTTGGAATCAGTAGCTTCTTGTGAATCCAGATCGTCATCATGGGGCAACCATTTACCAGTTATCTTCATTTCACAGACTTCTAGTTTTAGCAATTTTTCTAAAGGCACTACTATTACTTTTGTTCGTTTGTTTGTTTCTCTTTAGATCTTCTTTTGGTACTATCCTCCTAAAACCTTTAGCAGAAAACATAGCAGTTGAGCAGTAAACAGGGCAGTACCATAGCTCTGGAACAATCTGTGCAACACCAACTGGTGACAGTGTTTTTCTCTCTCTTCCTCGTGTGCCTTTTGTTCTTTCTGATCAGTACTCAGCTGAATACAGCACAGGGGACCCTCTGCAGATCTCACAGTGCCCTGTCCTCTCCCTTGCACTCTGTCTTGTGAATTCTAGCTGACTTGGTCTTCTTGGACTCAGCTCTCTCCCTACGGAGAGTTTGTCAGGCTGCAACCTGGTTTCTCCTCTTTGAATCTGGAAACTCTCTCTAGGCGGTTAACTGGGTTGATTGAGAGACTCCCCCATACTCCACACCACTGTGTTTCTTGTCTTTCAAAGTTATTGATTTTTGCTAGCTGGTGTTCAGAATCTTGAAAATCATTGTGACTTTGTTTGTTTTGTTTTCCCTGTTTTAATCAGGAGGTAAATCTGGTCTATGTTATTTTTTCTTGGCCTAAGTAGAAGACTCAATTTTACCTTGATTGGAAAATAGCAAGCAATATTGCATTTGCATAGAGAAATCATTTACGCTAGCTCTGTAAAACTTCAGCTTATATTTTAAGTAAAATCAAGAGATACTGTAGAATTTTGAGCAGAAGAATGGCATGAAAACATGTATATTTTTAAAGGAGGAAATTAGGGACTGTGGTTCATTTCTCACTGCAACTTTTGCATAGAATGTCCTCAGTAATGTGTTTTGATGACAGTGATAATGTAATACGGTTAATTACTTGTCTTCGTACCTGGCTACAGACTGCCATACATTCATTTAGCACAAATATTGTAAGCATCTATTTAAGTCACCATTTATTTGATAGTTATAATATGCCAGACTCCATGCCGGATGCTTGCTTCTTGCTATTCCAACTAATTGTCACAAAAATTAGATAAGTATATTATCCTCATTTTGTAGAAGAGAACAAAATGAGGCTTAGAATGTTTAAGCATCTTCCTTAAGTTCACACATTTGGTAATAAAATTCAAAGTCAAGTTCATCTGGCTCCAATATCTGTGCTCTGTGCCATTATGTATACTGTCGATATTCAAGATACTGTATAGCAAGTACATCAAGAAAATACAACTTTCTGATGCTCTCAACCCCCTTGCCATGTGATGCCCTGTGCTGCCTTGGGACATAGCAGAGTCCCTACCAGCAAGAAGGCCCTCACCTCTCAGTCTCCATAACTGTAAGAAATAAGTTCCTTTCCTTCATACACACACACACACACACACACACACACACACACATATAAAGAAAATATAACTTTCTTTTCAACTTCTTGTTGTAATGGAAATCGGCCCACCCTAAAAATTATCGTTCTCCTCTTTATTCTTAGAAGATTTTAGCAATTAACTCAATGTAACTCTCATTCCTGACATAATTGTTGGTGATTTCAGTATCTATGAAGATGATCCCAATATTTTTTCAATTTCTTAACTTTTGCCTTTTAAATTGTATGTTTCCATGCTATGCCTCTGCTGGAAATTCCGTAATGGCTCTTGCTTTCACTTAAAAATAAAGGCTAAAGTTTTGTGATGATGTATAGTCAAGTTTCTCCAGAGAAACAAATAATAAGATACATATATATTAAATTAATTGCATAATTATGGGAATTGGCTCACACAATTGTGGCAGCTGACGAGTCCTATCATCTGCCATCTAAGCTGGATAACCAGGAGAGCCAGTGATTTAATTCAGTCTGAGTCCAAAGACGTGAGAACCAGGGGAGCCCATGGTATAACTACTAGCCCAGGTGTGAAGGCCTCAGAACCAAGAGCTCCAATGTGCAAGGTTAGTAGAAGTTGAAGGTCCCAGCCTGAGAATAGAGATATGCACATGCCAGCTCAAGAAAAGAGAGAGAGAGAATTTGATCTTTCTCCAATTTTTTATTCTATGTTGGCCCACAATGGATTGGATAATGCCCACCTGCATTGGTGAGGGTGGGTCTTCTTTACTCAGTCTACTGATTCTATTGATTCAGGTGCTAGTCCTTTCCAGCAACGCTCTCCGAGACAACTCAGAAATAATGTTTTATCAGCTATCTGGGCATCCCTTTGCCCAGTCAAGCTGATAAATAAAATTAACCATCACAGATGGTAAGTAGAGTGACCATATTATTTATTATTTAAACTGCAACACTGTTGAGAGTAAAAGAAGGCGATGGACAGTTGTGATGGTGTTAGTTGGGAATCAAATCGACAGGTGGTGGATGTAGGCCAGGAGGGTGGTTCCTAGGGGTGGAGAAGCCAGGAACCAATCAGGGGAAGAGACTGCAGGAAAATGCAGAACACCTGATAATCATTTGGTTAATATCCCACACGTCCTGCAAGCCCGCCCCCAGACCAAGCCAATAAAAGGAAACCACCTGGGCATCTTCATCATCTTTCTCCACTCAGGCAGGCTAGTTTGTGCCTCTCTCTGGAACATATTTTCACTTTATATAGTTTCTTCGTTTTCTGTAATAAGCTGTGTGTGGGGGATTGCTATGTATTTAGGATCACTCCATCATCGGCTCAACTCGGTACCAATACTCACTCTTTACACTGGGAGCCGAGGACCAGGGAACATCGAGATGGACCTAACATTTGGTGCTGAAACCCGGGAAGGAAACATCCTGCAAACTCCAGTAAGGTAAGACGACGACGGAGTGATGTGTGTCTGTTGGAGGCTGCTTTCTTGCACTGTCTTTATGGTATTTGGCTTCCCAATGCTTGTTCTCCTGAATTTTCAGAACCTCTGTTTCTCTTCCCTATGTCCACTGTTGGAATGATAAATTACAAGCCTCCAGTGTATTCTACAGTTTCTTTCTGCTCACTCCTTTTCTAGTATTTCCCAGTGGCCCTACCTCCCTACTGGGAAAAGCTGTACTCTCTGTGGTGCAACATTTGTTGTGCTGTGTTCTATCCTTTCCCCTCTAGCCTTTGTGCTTTTTCAGCTGCACCAACCTTGACTTTGCAAAGTTTGGCCACAATTGCCTCGTTGACTTTGTTAGAGGAAAAGGGAAGGTGGAAACCTCATACTTACTGGTTCTTTGTCAGGCTTAGGGAAGCCTCTGTGTCTAACAAATCCTATTCAGAAATGGGGGGAAGTCCCATATATTCAAGTTTTCATGGCCCTTTATTAGGATCCTGACTTGAGGGATGGGTGCAGGATGTGCCTAGCCCTATATAACCTCCAGGAACCAAGAAACTGTCCTAGACATCCTAGATGATCCCCTTATCCCCCCAGAAATCCTGCACTCCACCCTGGAGCCTCCTCAGTCCCTAATTCTGGGGTAAGGGGGGTTCTGCAAGCTTTCTGGCACAGGATTTCAGCCACCGTTTGCAGACTGCTGTAATTGTGCTATTGCCTCATGGCTGGAATCAGGAGGTAAAAAAATATTATGTCTGTGTTTGTGTGATTTTTGGTAGGTAGGACTAATTTTTGGTATTGTTGGTTTAGTGAAAACAGCTAAATGTTCTGGGTTGTCAGCAAAAGTACCCATGTGCTTAACTTTGAGGGCGTTATTGAGCTGAGTATCTATTTTTCACATGCTATAAAAATGCTTAACAAAAAATAAAATAACTAATATCTAAGAAAATTAACAAAATGATAAACTGTAGAAATGACCAACAGATGCTTAGACAATTCAAAATTTCTTGTTTCCTAGGTTTTCACTAAAATTTAAAGTTGCTAAAAATAGGAATTCAGATCAATGCATCTGATGCTATATATGGGGTATACCAAGAAATAGGATGTGTGTGGAAGAGGCATAAAGTGTGTTCTTATCAAAAATATACATGTAATTTTGTCTAATTCAGAGGTTATTTTGAAGTTGATTCAAAGAATGGATTTGGAAGAAAAAAGCAAGATATAAAGGTAATTAATAAGGTAGAAAAGAGATATAGAAAGGCTGTGAGTATGGAAACATATTTTTGGTAAGAAAGGTTAAATAGAAAGGAGAATAATTTTGCTTAAGAAAAGATCTTATACGGGATCTTGTCCTAAAATAATTGGAAGTTTAAGAGAAGGAAACCTTAGGATAAAACCTGAAAGTTGCAGTTGGTCTGTCTAAGTTTGATAGGGTTTGTGAAAGAGAATTTATGAAGAAATTTGGTATATAATCAACTTGGTTATAATTAAAAGGGACATTTCTAATGAGCAATATATATCAAAAGTTCAGAACTCAAATGGGCAATCTACCACTACAGAGTTAAAATGGAATCGTTGTCTCTCTCTAGTCTCTGCCTGCTTTTAAAGCTGCGGTTATTATGTTACTGTCTGTTATCACGAACTTTAAGTTACTAGGAATAGCCAGTTCTGGCAGCATCGTGAACAGTGAAAATTCATTTAAAACTAAAGAAAAAAGGGGCAGGGATCACGTTTCATCCCAGAACCAGTAGGAAAGATTACAGAAAATGAGATTTCCATTCTATTTCCAATCTTATTAAGTAGAAATTTTAGTTTAACCTGGAAAAAGAGCTCCACATCCCCTCACATTGAGTCAATGGGCTACCTATTCACCGTGAAAGGTGGTGTGTTTTAAATAGCTGAAGAGGTGGTAGAGCGCTTTTGGGAACTCAAGCAAGTTCATAGTCCTGCTCTCCACCCTGGAATAGGAGATATGTGGGTCTGACATGGGCTTCACAGCTCAAAGTATAAATTATTAGGGGAAGCTATTTCTACATTCATTAATAATTCTTACACTCACATTCATAGAAAGCTCCAGAGGCTGACCCTAGGACCTAAGACAGACACAGCCCAGCTGCCGTCAGTGGCTTCCACTCTCTTCAACAGCTGGGATCTGGAAGTAACCCCCAGGGACTGCCAAAAGACCAAATTATTAGGGGCGGCTATTTCTGCATTGTCTTTCTCCACTCATGGAGACTGACTCATTCCTCTCCCTGGAACGTATTTTCACTTTAGGTAGCTTTCTTCTTTACTTTAACTATGTAGAGTCCCTTTCTTTTCTATAATAAAGGGTTAGTGTGGGATTGCTTTGTATTTGTGATCACTCTGTCATCAGCTCAACTTGGTCTCAGGACTCCTTCACACTGGGGGCTGAGGACCAGGGAACATCGAGCTAGACCTAACAATGGGAAAATAAGCACACTGTATCTCTTCTGGACAAACTATGACTAGACAGTCATCGCTATGGCTCTACATGATCTGGCTTCTACTTTTTTTGATATCTCTTACTTTGCTTCTCATGTACTCTGCTCAGCCACATTGGCTTTTTTGTTCTTCTTCACAGACATTGAAAACTAAGGACTAAACACTGTTCTTCTGTCCAGAATTTTCTTTCACCAGGCCTTCCTTTACTTCATCCAAATCCTTTGCTGGGGTCCTTTCCTGACAACTCAGAAAACAAAAATATCAACCCTATCTCTATACTTAGTATTTCCCATAGTCCTTACCCCACAGTTTTGTTTTCCTGCCCTAGAATACCTATTACTTCTGAAAAAGAAATTTCTATTGAATTGAAAACAAAAACTGAATAAAGACATTTTTTGCTTCTAAAGAAGTGACATAATTTTACCTTCAGGGAGCCTGATTCTTTGATTCATTAATTTAGAAAAGACCCTGATTGACCTCAGTGGAATTTTTGCATTGAAACCAGTTATAACCTGTTGGGCATAGTGAGGTCTCAGAGTGAGATAAAGAAGATGCTAAATTGCTTTCCATAATACGGTAAGAGATTTAATTTCTGTAGGCCATTGAGGTAGAGAGGTGGCTGAGAATAGATACAAGAGTTGGAGTTTTGGAAATACCCACCCTAAAAAGAAAAAAGTGCCCTAGCTCTTTGGACAGTAATATCTAATACTAAATGTTAAATTTTTCCTTTTTTGAGTTTTAATTATATAACTACCTTAGCATTAGCCCCAAAGTGCTATACATTCTTTCTAAGAACCACAATGTTATAGGAATAAATGAAAAAAGATGAAGTTCCATATTGGTAATAAAACAGACAAAAAGAGAATAAATAGAGAAGTTAAATTGTCATGAAAACATATGACTTTGAGATGGGTCAAAGAAAAAGTGTAGAGTCCAGTCTGGGGATTTAGATAATAATACCAAAAGATACACTCTCAAATGCCATAATCTCAAATGTTCAAATGCCTAAAGGTCAAAATCCCTAAAGTCTCAATCCCTTAAAACCCCTAATGTCCAAATCCCCAAAATTACAATCGCAAGATACTTGAATCATGTTAAGTGGAACTATTACCTTGTTATCATCTTTATATGGAAATTAAATATGGTTTAGGGAGATACATACAGGTGCCAAGCTGACAAGGGTTGGACTTGTGGGCTTACTTTTAGGTGTCAACTTGACTGGATTAAGGAACACCTACAAACCTGGCAGAGGATTATTTTGAGTGTATCTGTGAGGGTGTTTCCAAGGGAGATTAGAGTGTGAGTCTGAGTGGACTAGGTGAGGAAGATGTGCTCTCAATGTTGGTGGGTACCACCGTATAGGCTGGGAGCCTGGAGAGAACCAATAAGAAAGGTGAATTGGTCTCTAAAAGCTGGGACATATCTTTTTTTCTGCTACCTTGAGCATCATAACTCCAGGCTCACCAGCCTTTGGACTTCAAAACCTATACCAGCAACCTCCAGGGGCCTGAGGATTTTAGCCTTGAACTGAGTGCTTCCCCATCAGCTTCTTGGTCCTTAACATGAAAACATTAAAACTTCCTCAATATATGAAAAGATATCCAAAATAATTTCTGCTTCCTTTAAAATATATCAAATGAAGTTTGCCTTTGAAAATACAAAAGGAACACAGAGTTGCTAGGGTGTTGTGAGAGATGACGTGTGCTAGAGTCTGTAATGCACGGTAAATATTTGAAAAGTCTTAATCCCCTTTAATCCCACCACAGTTCTTATCCTGTATCTTTTGTTTTTACTTCTAACATATTTTTTAAATGTTTTATTATACCTGTTTGCTTTAGCTGTTTTCACTGTGGAAAGTCTTAGAAACTATAGCTCTTTCACATTAACATAGATCAGCGCTGGCAAACTTTGTTCTATAAACAGATAGGTAGTAAACATTTTATGACTTGTAGGCCATATAGTCTCTGTCACAACTATTAAATTCTGTGTTTGCAGCACAAAAGCAGACACAAACACTATATAAACAAATGAATGTGGCTACATTCCTATAAAACTTGATGCACAAAAACAGGATTTGGCCCACGGACCACAGTTTGCTAACTGAGATAGATTCACAAGAACTTATTATAAAGCTATTAAAATGATGACTATTTAGAACTTTTAGAGGTACATTATTTATTACATAATTTAAAAAGGAAGAATATAAAATGTTATGCTTTTTATAATTCTAGGTATGAAAAAACATGTGTAGGTACCAAAGATCGTAAGAAAGGCTAAGTGCCAATAAATATGAAAAGATTTTCTAATTTAATAACATTGCCAGGCATATGATGAGCATAAATGAGACATAGCTAAAGATTTACTGCTTAAAACAAAAGAAAGTAGGTCAAAACTATAGTAGAAGTGACTGTTCCCAGGAAAGATACAAAAACAAAAAAATTATAGGCAGGAGTAACATCAGCAAGATGGCTGACTAGAGGTGCCTGGTGTTTTTCCCCCTCACAAGAAAAGACCAACACAGCCAATAAACAATTATAATTCTACTTGAGTGCCAGAGGGAGAGTGCTGGATTGCAGCAAAGGAGCAGCAAGGTTCCTGTGTTGCTTAGACAGCCAGGAAGGCAGAATACAGAGGAGAATGAGGCATCCAGCCTTTGCCATCCCATTTCTCCCCACCACTATCAGCTTGGAGTCAGGAGGGACTTCTCCTTACTAGGAAAAAGTAAGCAGAAGATACCTACCACCCCTATTGTTACTGCAGACTCCTGTAGTCTTTATTGCAGAAGAATCCTACAATCCTTATGAACCCTGAGATCAGTTCTGGTAGCTGCCTGGAATTCACACTAATGCATTGCTCCAGATTAGGAATACAATTGTGCAATCTACCCCTCATGACCCAAGCTGCTGCAACATGGCCCTATCTTGAAACCAGAACCGATGCTTGAGTGCACCCCGCTCTCAGGTCATCACTGCTCCTCCCCAGCCTTGGGGGCTATACAGTAATTCCACCAAGCCTATACAAGTGGCTGCAAACTCATGACCCAAGTTGCTAAGAGCCTAAGACCAGGAATAGCTGTGACTCCAGTACTGCACAGTGAGGAAACCAACCATGGCCAACTGAACCTCTGTATACCTATCTCCTGGCTGGAGAAACAGCCCAAAGGGCCTGCTGTCAGTACACAGCCCCAAACAGGCCAAACAGCCTACTACTACATCTGTTTCCCTATTTATCTGTTCCAAGACTCTTGAAAGTTATTTATTCAAGTTGCTTCTAATTTTCACTATGTATTCATTCTTTAACACATTTAAATCTGGCTTACACCATACCTTGCCACTAAAAATTTGATAGCCAAATTTACTTGTGATCTTCATGTGATGTGTTTTCTTCTAAATCTATCTCATAGTGATATTTAACACAGTTGACTACTCCAGTATTCTTGAAATACTTCCCTCTTCTGGCTTCTATATTCAGTAGATTTTCCTGGGTCTTTTCAAATGTGTTCGGATTTTCCTCTGTCTCCATTACTGATGCTCTTCTCATTCTGATGCTCTTCCTTTGGCTATCTGATGTCATAACTATTGTCGTGATTGTGAGTCTTCCCTTAAAAATTATAATCCCCATGATGAGAGTTGGCATACTTTATTTATACAGCCTGTACCTTATTTGGTGAACAGTAAATGTTTTTTGAATAAACCAATAAAGAATTGAACAAATGAAGAAAGTACATGAATGAGTTGCATAGAATTGTATAGCATTGTAAAATAAGAAGTTAATAGAAAACTACAGCAGCTATGGAACCTTATAAAACTCAGTAAAGCAGTCATGTTAGATACAGAACCATGCCATTTCCAAGAATTCTGCATGAAAGCAATTCAATAGAGGAGATAATTAGTTCCTAGGATGTGGAGCATGCACGATCAAGAAAAAGATCAGGCACTGGCCTGTCAAACTGGCTTGCATAGAGAATAAACCTTTGTATGGGGCCCAGTACCTTGTGAGAAATAAGAAAGAGCAAATTGGTACATTAACATGAAAGAAGGTGGTGAGGTAACTAAATATTTATATATTGTTCAATACTCCTGGTTTCTACTCTTGATGGAAGAGTGTAGTGTTCACGGTGGAGAGCTAACCAGATACCCATTCAGGTCCAAGACACATTAGCTGTTAGCATTGTTGGCTGCTGACATCTCATAGCTGTGTTCCTCTGCCACAGGAAGCTACCTCATTCAATATTTGTCCCCCACGCTCCAATAGCAACACAAATGATGGAATACAAAGGCCAGTCCCACATGCATTCCAGCTTCAGAGCCCTCTATGAGATTGTTTGAGGTCTCCGTTGCAACTGTATCATACTTAAACTTCTTCTAACTAATGCTACTTGCCTCACTCCCATGTGTTCCCTAGAGCATTACCCAATACTTCTCCCACATACAGAGCTTTGAAGCAGTTCCCTGGGGAAACAGATCTATAACAACTAGAAACAATTATTTGCAAATTCTGCTAATTTGTAAATTTATGGTCCTCGATATATTGACCACTAACTTCCCTGCCCATTGGTTCCAGAAGAAATCATGGTGAGGTAGGCTGAATAGGGACTCCCCCACCCAGTAATGTCTACATCCTGATCCCCAAAACCTGCAAATATGGCATCTTACATGGTAAAAAGAATTTTGCAGCTGTGCTTATATTGAGGACTTTGTGAAGAAGAGATTATCCTGGATTATCCAGGCAGGCTCAATATATTCAGAAGGGTCCTCTTAAGTGGGAGGCAGGAGGATTAGAATCAGACAGAAGATGTTGTGATGACAGAAACAAAGGAGCAGAGAGAGAGATTAGAAGATGCTGCACAACTGGTTTGAAGATGAAGGAAGGGGCCCCAAGCCAACAAATATAGGCAGGCTCTAGAATCCAGCAAAAAGCAAGAAATGGATTCCCTCTTCGCGCCTCCAAAATGAATGCTGCCCTGACGATCCTTTAAGACTTTGATCTTCAGATATGTAAGATACAAGTTTGTGTTATTTTAAGTCACTCAATTTGTGGTAATTTGCTACAGTGTCAATAGGAAACTAATACACCTTGTGTTCATTTGAAGCAACAGGGACAGAGGGTCTGACACTGCTCAAAGGATAACCAATTGCCCATCAACATGGAACCAGGAAGATAAATGAATGTCATTTCTCTTCTATATTTTCTCAGTATTTATAATCTGGTTATGTTATTTTATCATATAAAGTAAATTTATATTTAAGCTTTTAAAAGCATTATCATCTATGTCTGCTCGCTCTATCACTCCTTAAATGCAGTGGGCAATTTAATTCTTTTTAGCATAGTGAGCACATAAAAATATACCGGGGTCAACACAGAATTCCAGGTACTAGTCCATGACCATGCTAACCCTATTACCTATTAGTAGTTTGACTCATTGCATCCCTTTGGTGTTTTAAACCTTGACTCCATATTCTGGGTAGTGACAGTTTTAAATTTCCTTTCCTGACCTTTATTCTTGACTTTGCATCCAACCTTCAATTCGGCTTCCTCATCTCCAGAAAAAGGAGATAACAGTGTCTTATATAAATTACATCCTTTTAAATATAAATGCTCATGTAAGAATTTAATGTCAACATATTATGTATGAATTTTTCTCTCCAAAGTGCATACTTTCTATGTCTTTGAAATTACCTCTTGCATTATCCTAGATGGAGCTGGAGCTCATTCTACTAAGTGAACTATCACAAGAATGGAAAAACAAGCACTACATGTACTTACCATTAGATTGATTTTAACTGATCAACACTTATGTGCACATATGGTAGTAACATTCATTGGGTGTCAGACACGTGGTTGGTGGGGGAGGAGAGGGGTATATACACAACTAATGGGTGCAGTGCACACTGTCTGGGGGATGGGCACACTTGTCGCTCTGATTTGGGTGGGGCAAAGACAACATAGGTAACCTAAACATTTGTGCCCCCATAATCTGAAATAAAAAAAAAATGAGAACCTGAAAAAACAGAATGTGCTGAAAGTCAGTTAATAATAGTGGAAATTTTTCACTTATAAGAAATTTTAGAAAATACGAGAATATGGCACAGATAGTCACATTAGGAACTTATTTTTACAAAGTGCTTTGTCCAGATGATATACCAAGAATATCTCAAGGAACCATGGTTATGATTAGATCATTTATAACATCATTCTGTATACATTTGGACAACTAATATAGTCCATGATCTTATAATGATAGATTTCTTATTAATCCAAAGTTGCTCAGCTAAAATATTAGAATAATTATATCCATGATTGCGATATACTCTCCCTTTAAGATTTACCTTTCTAATCTCAGAGGTTATATGGTCTATTAATCCTTTAATTAATTTCACTATATTCTACCAATATCTTTGGGTAAACTTTCTTCCTATGATTCAGGTTTCAGCTCAACTACTATTATTTCAGTAACTATCATATATTATTAGGCTTTTTAAAATATGCATTAGCTTAAAAAGTACCTTACTATAGACACTTTTTATAAATCTTTGCCATCTGACATGAGTCTGATCTATGAATAGCAAGTAAGAAGAGAGGTATGGAAAAGAAAAGCAAATTATTCTGTGGACCTTATATTAAAATAATTATTAATGTTCAGATGTTTAGATAACAATTCTTGACTTTGTTTCTACAGACACAAGTTCTCTGGTGTACCCTGCCATACCTATCCATTAAAACAGCATGAGACTCCTAGAATGAGGATACAGAGAGTGAAAGGAATGAGTTCATCTTATATGCTTATCCCCTTTAACCATAAGCCTGTATACAGTTTCCAAACTCCTGATAGAGTGAAGCTTAGGACGATGGCTTCATTAGCACACTGCTTTGATGAACTGAGCTCACCAACCATAAACATTTAAAATGTAGTGACAGTCAGCTTCATTTTAGAAGGCATTTGGTTCTGGGGAAGAGGAGAAATATCATCTGTATCATCTGTGAAGGCTTTCTGTGAGCTCTAAGTGAACATCCGGTTTTCTTGACTGAAATAGAAACAATTTCCCCTACAATTGCTAGTGTTCCTTCCCTGTGACAGGTTCTCAATGAAAGAATCTCAAAGCGCCTGTACGTAATTAAGTGTTGGCCTGTGAGAGCCACTCTGACTCATTGCTCATTTTAAACTGTTTCCACCTCCTCCTTTTTGTCTCTTTAAGCTTCTGTTGCGTTCATCCATTTTTTAAAGTATTCCTTTCCCACTACTATTAATATTTCTTTGCCTTTAATAGTACCCATCTCCTAACCTTCCCTTAGTCCTCTGCAAACAATACACACCCGTGGTTTGTTAACTTTTTTTTTCTTTCCATTCTTTTTGTTTGGAAATAAAGTTCAACTGAATATGTGAGATTATTCAACCGAATATATATATATATATGTCTGAGTTAAGCAATTGAGGGCTCTTTAAAATGAAATATATATTTCTTTGGGGTTAATACTGTTAATGGAAAGATTCTCCCTTTACTAGGGGCACATTAAGATAAGTTTAATATCTCCAGGGCTCAGTTACTTAAAAAAATAAGGGTATGAAGACATTTTGAGGAAATGCTAGATCTTCAAATTTATCTTACACTGCAGCAAGATTTTATGGCCTATTTTTAAGGACTTGGTACTATCTCTCCTGTTTAATGAGCAGCTTAATTTAAAGCTTATAATTATTAAATATTCCAGTGAAGTCATAAATAATGCAGTTTATAATATTCTTATCGAACACATAAAGATACATTTGTCTTTCATTAGCAACATACTTTTAAAGTAGCCTGACCTCTTCAGATGTATAAGAGTATGCAATTAGTGCAATTTGTCACAGGTCTTTTACATGTTAATAAGATGTAATTAATTGTCTGTTTTGTCTAATTAACTTTTCAGACACTGGCAGCGCTTGTTCTTTTACTACAAAGCAAGAGTGCCCTATTTGCAATTCTAATATTTGACACAGAACTCTGACCATAAACTCAAGTCTACAAACCTTAAAAATAAAAGCATAAGGCAAATAACAGTTCAACAAAGAAATATTATATATTTTCAGGATATTAATACGTTTTTGTGCAAAGACTAAGAAAAATACTACTACAAACAATATTACTACAAACCAAAAGCATGAAATAAATTCATATTAGAAAGTAAATGATGAAAAATATATAATCATTCCCAGGACATATTAACATGTAAGACGTTCTATAAATGATTTCATATATGTTCAATCATTCATTTGGTCATTCTTTCATTCGTTCATTCATTCATTGATTTGTAGTGCCAAGTCTTTTCAGACAGTCTGTTAGTAGCTGGAGATTTGAGGATAACCAAGTAAAAACATGTCCTTAACGAAATGTATGCTATTAGGCCATGAAATTAACAGTGAAATTAATTGACCCGTAGAGTAGATGCATATACTTTATGTACAATACTTTTTTTTTCTAGTAAAGTATGGACACCAGAGTAAACTTCTGTGGTATGTTTGTTCAATATGTACTCATATATTTATTCCATTCATCATTTTCTTTAAACTGTAAAATTGATATATTTTAATTATAAATATTTGAAAAATATCTTGAAAGTATTTCATTGATTTCATTGTAGAGTATTATTTGAAAGTATTAAAAATATGATTTCAATTGATAAAATAATTATAATAGGTACAGTAATTTATTTAAACTGACTCCAAAACAAATCATATGTGAGCCTTTTCAAAAACTCAGCCTATAATTCTAGGTAGAAACTCTACAGGGGACTATGATGAGCAGTCAAGGTTAAAAGGTGATTTCCCATTATAATACATTTAGTTGTTTCCAAATTCCAAGTTGTATGACAAAAAATGCAACATTTTGCAATCTTCATCACTAGGTATTTTTTTAGGGCATCCCTTGAATTTGAAATCTCTAGACCAAAGGCCAAATCTAAAAGTTTTATAAGCTCCTGATTCATAGAGTCAAATTGCTTTCTAGAAAATTTCCAGAAATTTGACATTCTATCTGAGAATATCCCCTCCCCAGACTGCATTAATTATTTTACAAAAATCATATTTGATAAAATTTGATATGTCTATATCTTGCATTTTAATGCTGTTTCTCCTATATGTACTTAAGAATTAAGTACATAAAAATATAAAATGTTTGTCTATCATATTAGTTCCAAATATTTTTCCTCATTCATCATTTTCACTGTAATATAATGAAGTACTAGGTAAAAGAATGTGCTCTGGAATCAGGCCACCTGGCTTCCAATCCTGTCCCTACCCATATTGGCCGTGTTACCTTGTGTAAATGTCTTAAACTCTCTGTACCTCAGTTCCTTCATCCTTACAAGGGGGCAATAACAGCACCTATCTCACTAAGTAATCTCAAGAATTAGATATACTAATAAATGTCAAAATCTTAGAAAAGTTCCCGTCTCTTGATGGTTGCTTTCCCTTCAGGAACTGTAATGTTCCATTGGATTACCATTCTCTGTTCTTCAATGTCCAGACTCATTCTTTTATTAAAATTAATTCAAGTCTTCTTCCACTGCATTCTTTAAGTCTTTTAAGTTTTCTAAGTTTATGATTAAAATTATTGATTGAATTTTCCATAAGTTTCAAATGTGGTCTTTGACACTAATATATTTTAAATTTCTAAACTTTCTTATTTTTAATGTTAGTTAATTTTCTTTTCATTTTTTGTCTTCATCTCAATTTCGATTTCTTATTATAGGTCCAAGCTCTTAGTTCTTAGATACTACATTTTCTTTGATGTATTTGATTACACCAAGCGTATAACATAATATTTTCATATTTTAATTTCAGTTATTTTTGCAGATATACTTAGTGTCCACTTTTCTTCTGAATCTTTTGGGAGGTTATGTTTTTTAAAAAGATATTTTTAGCTTACTCATATTTGAATAGAAAGATATTTGCCTATATCTGCTGTTTTGCCAGCAATCAGAGCGGACAGTTTACTTTTAGTTCCTCTAATGGCTCAAATGCATGCCGGCAAAGTGCTGCTCCCACCACCAAAACAGACTTAGGCCAATTTGAAATGCCCTGCGTCTTCTCATTTAATGTTGGCACAGTCCACAGAGATCGCCATTTATTTCCACGTATTTAGAGACTTTGAGGGCTGAGGAAATTCCGTTGTTAAAAACCATGCCAGGACATACCGATCATAATCAATACCGTAAAACTTTTATTGTTGTCAAAGTAAACTGAACACATCCAATTCGTAAGTGTTATAGCCAGAGACAACTAGAATCGGAGAATGTTAAAACTAGAAAAGACTACTACCATTTACATTCAATAGGAGAACTGTCCAGAAAGTATCTGGCCATTGTATCCAGGTATCCATTGTATCCATGGCTGGATACTTTCCAGATAGCTCTTGTATTGAAAACCCGAAGTCCAAGAGTGGAAGTAATGGCCGTTATATGTCAGAGACTGGAGTTTGACTCAGACTCACATGTGGCAGTGCTTTTTCCACGATGATTCACTGGCTCTTAAAGTTCACGAATCAGGGTAATGGGCCAGAAAAACACAAAATATCCATGAATTTGAGAGAGAGATATCATAGGGCAAGAATGGGCAAGA
>CAUYSK010020308.1:0-19277 GCA_963575035.1 Avahi laniger
GCAATCCTCCTGCCTCAGCCTCCCGAGTAGCTGGGACCACAGGCATGTGCCACCATGCCTGGCTAATTTTTTCTATATATTTTTAGTTGTCCGATTAATTTCTTTCTATTTTTAGTAGAGACGGGGTCTTGCTCTTGCTCAGGCTGGTTTTGAACTCCTGAGCTCAAACAATCTGCCCACCTCGGCCTCCCAGAGTGCTAGGATTACAGGTGTGAGCCACCACGCCCAGCCTAGAAGAAAGTTTTGACTGTACAGTGACCATAAGAAATCAATTGCTTACAGATTCATATCAAAACCCTATCAGTGGGGGGCGGATTTGAGATAGTCCTCCCACCCCCCAGTTGGCATCCTCCACAATAAATCTCCTTTCTTCCTTGACAATTCTCATTGTCTCAGTAATTGGCTTTCTGTGCTTCGAGCAAGAGAAGGAACCCCCCTCCCTCCCCTTTGAGGATTTTTTAACAATTTGTGAGCTCAACCGGACCCGTTGCTCATGGCTTGGTAGCCACAGATAAAGTCTGTCTAGCAGCTGCCTAGCTGAGTTTCTGCCAGAGGTTGGTTTTGGTTTCTCCCACTGGCTTTGGTGTCACCAGCCCCAAATGCATCCCTGATTATCAGGGAAGAACGGACGTTTGACCTTTGGACTTTGGCATCTGCATCTCGATGAGTGAGTGCTAATTGAGGGTACTATGCAATGGAGAGCTCCTCTCTCAATTTGGGGAATTCCAGAGGAATTCCGGTTTGCATTTGGGTTGGAAGCCTCACCCATTTGGGAGAGTAGGACCTCTGACTGTTTCTATTTGGCACTCCTTAGGCTTATTGGTTGGAACTGCAGTCCATGTGTTTGGATTTTGTGTAAGGCCATGGGAAATTAGAATTCAATCCCTGAATGTAGCTCTTTTGGCTACATTCTCTAAAACTGGAGTGCATGCTGATAATCCTCTGTCTCTGCTGTTTAGGCTTTTATGCCATTAGACTGAAGACAGGTCATTTGTGGTACTGGTTGGTTTGAGGTAAGATTCTTTTTCTTTTTTTTTTTCTGAGACAGGGTCTTACTGTGTCACCCAGGCTACAGTGCAGTGGTGTGGTTGTGGCTCACTGTAGCCTCAAACTTCTGGGCTCAGTCGATCCTCCTGCCTCAGACTCCTGAGTGGCTGGGGCTGCAGGTGCACACTGCCATGCCCAGCTGATTTTTGTGTTTTGTGTTTTTTGTGGGGTCTCGCTTTTCCTCAGACTGGTCTCAAACTTCTGATTTCGGGTGATCCTCTTGCCTCAGCCTCCCAAGGTGCTAGGATTACAGGCGTGAGCCACTGTGCCCGGCCAAGACTTTACTACTTTTTAAGATTATGGGTGAGTTATTTTACAGAATGTCCCTCAATTTGGGTTTGTCTGATGTTTTTTTCTTGATTCAAGTAATGCATTTTGGGCAGGAATAGCACAGAAGTGATGCTGGGTTTTTCCTCACCACATACTATCAGGGTAGCAATTTCAATTTGTCCCATTACTAATAATGTTAATTGTGTTCACAGATTAAATGGTGTTCACCATATTTTTCCCCTTAAAGTTATTCTTTGTCCCTCAATTCGTAAGTATTTTGTGGGGAGGCACTTTGAGATTATGTCAATATCCTATTCCTCATCAAATTTTCACCAAGTAGTTCGGTATACATAGAGGTTTCTCGGTTGAATTAATTATTAATATTATGATTGCCAAATGGAGATTTTCTAATTCCACCATCCCTTCTACACTTCTTGCTGGCATTATACTGTAGCAAAAAGCTCTCTCCTCTCATTCATTCATTCATCAGTTTAGAGTCATGAATTCCTATTTTATACAATGAGGTATAATCTATCACTATTATTTATTTTGATGCTCAAATTGTCCCCGTTCTGGCCCCTAGAGTGAGAACTCCTTCCAGCTGGCCTCTGTGTCCTTTTGACATGTCCTCATCATTCTATGAACTCTTCCTTACCTTCTGACACAATACGATGTTCCAGGTTCATCTTGTACCTTCTCTGCCCTAGCTTCTTCCAGTGGAAAATGGCCTTTTAGTGGAGAAGGGCATTTAGAAACCAAGAAGGAGGTATTAGGTATGTTCATTGCCATCGGGAGTGTCACTGTTCCTAGGCCCTCTCAGTAAACATAGAGAATATAGCGTGTATATACACACTCACACACGCACACATACACATCTGTGTTTATTTCTATATCTGTCTATTGAAAATCATGTGTTCACAATGATACCTGCAATTCCAATTCAATACCACAGAGTTCATTCCAATTTTCTGCCTTTCCATATTTTTAACTCCCTTCTCCCACAGTAAGAAATCTAGCTCCCATCTCATCTTCAGTATGTTTACTTATTTGATAAATCACCCCTGTTTGTAAACAATCTCCCATTGCCACTGCTGCCCTCACCACTGCCCTCCTTATTCTCCTTGGACTCTATTGACACTTTACACCATGAGCCCACATGGTCACCCTCCTTACACTGCTCATGCTCTAATAATACCTATCATCATGCTGCTCCCACACACCCTGGGCACAGGTGCCTGGCTTGCTTAGCCCCAACTAAACAAGTGACTTTCCAACATAATTATTCAGAAAGGAAGGCAGGCTATTGCAAAGCCAGATGGTTTCTTAATGATAGTTATGAACTGTCCTTTCGTTATATATAAATCATAACATTTGTTACTTTAAATATTGTATTTAAAGATTAGACTGGGGGTTAATGACAACAGGAAATATCAATGACCAAACTAATGAATTAGAAGTCTGTTTATTCTAGGTGTTTGACAGGCAACATTTAAGAGATGAAAGAACACAATCTTTGGAATCAGACACCATGATTTGTGATTTTGGGCAAGTTATCTACCTTCTCTGAACCTCAATTTCTTCATCTGTAAACTGGTGAATAACAGATTTAGATTGCTGTGATGATTAAATTAGTTAATGAAAGTAAAAGGCTTGGCATAAAGTATTATAGTTACTCAGGAAATGAAAACTACCAACTGGGCTTGGCTTCAAGATATGTGAATTTTAAACAAACAACAAAAGCAAATAGCTTATTTACTAATTCCCATGAAAGCAGGACCCATCATACTACTTATCCTCTCAGTGTCAGTATTGAGTTTGTAATACATTTCAAAAAGAAAATAGAGGCTGGGGACTGTGAGGTACAGAAACAGCTGGATTGGTTACCACTCATGTTTGCCTTATTTGAACACCATTTGAACAGCTGGCTGCCCGTGACTGGCCAAAACTCAGTGATTGGTACAAAAGTAGGTTACAGTCTATTTACATATCCAGTTAGGTTGACTAGGTACGAGAAACTTTTAGGTCAAACTTAAAATATGTAAGGAGGCAGCTTTAGGCTAAATTTAACAAAAGTTTGAGTTCTAGGAACTTTGTTTATAATATAGGAGAAAATTATTTTTACAGTCACAGAATCTCCTTGGTATTTTTTGTGCACACATTTAGTCTCCCAAGAGAAGACTCCATAAGAACATACCTACTTCTTGACCTAGATCCAAAGTTGCCAAATGTGGACAGTACTCAGTGCGTAGGACACTTAATAACTAGAGCTCCAAAGGTATAATCTCTTAGTGCGTGGGCCCTGGACAAACTTTTGAAGTAGATAATATTTGTCTCATTACCTGCTTCCTCTTTCTGTGCCTTTTCTCTCACATTTAACCACCTCCTTCACCCATCCCAGGTTCATAGTGATCTCAAGTTGCCCAGAGTGTGATTCAGAAGAGAGGGAATAAAATATATTCATTCACAAAATTGAGTTAGTTTTTCATTCTTTTCAAGGGTGTTATTGGCATTTAAGAGGAGTTATAAAGAGGACAATGAATCACTAATGAAGGAATTTTAGACACTAGAATAAGGAAGATAAGTTGAGACTTGAGACTTTAATGGGCTCATAACACTCCCATTACACCCATTGTAGAATCAACATTCCACATTTCTGTCTTATCCTGACTTTCAAATATAAAGGTAGATAATGAAGTTAAGAATAATTTATCTTGGAATTTTAAAAGTAAGGCTCAGATTTGTCCCTCTGGTAGGTAGACAGCCATCTGTCTACCTACATTGACTAAAATAACTTTCAGAGATAAGCATCAAACAAAGAAATGAGGTTTTTTTTCATGATTTCTGAACTTTCATCAGAATAATAGGGATTGGTACCAAAGTTATAAAAAAAAAAAGAATAGGGAGACAAGGGTCACCAAATTTTATGGGAGGGAAATTCTTGAGGGTGGCTTAAGATGCAGTGGAATTAAAAAAAAGCACTTAAATACTGTACTGTAAGAAAGTCTTCTGGGTAAATGAGGTTAAAAATTATAATCTTGTGCCCTTTAACTTTCTTGGGGATATCAAGATCTTTTTAACTTTCTAATGCTTCAATTTGCTATAAAATGGTAATAGCTTAACTTACCTATTTATTCTGAGGAATACTATCTACAGTAATTATGAAAATTCAAATGAGGGGTGGCAACTTTCTAAATTATTTTCAATGAGAAAACACTTTTGGCTTGGAAGTCCTGGCCATAGGTCACTTGTGAGCTTCACAGGTAGGTTTTTATCTTTATATCTGAAGAGGCCAGACTAAAGTACATCTAAGATCTCTTGCCAATTTTCATGTTTTATACACCTAGTGTGACACTTTTGACATCTGCTATGGGGTCAGAATTGTGTTGGACCTCATCAAAGAGGTATTTTTCCTGAGATACCACATTCTTTTGATTTTCCTTTTACCACTCTGGTGGTTCCTTCCCAGTCTCTTGTGAGTTCTTCCTCTTCTTCAAGCTCCTCAAGGCTTGCTCCTTTTCTCTTTTCACTTCACAATCTCAACATAGGTGATCTCGTACAAGAGGCTTTTGTTGTCACCTAGAAATCGATAAACCTCAAATTTTTATCTCCAACACAGGTCTCTTTTCTGAGCTCCAGACTTGATCTTCATTTGTGTGGGTCACAAATGACTCAAATTTAACATGTCCAAAACTAATGCTCTTCTCCCAAATCTGCTTTTTCAGAATTTGCTGATTACTGAGTTACGGGCACCATCATCTATCCATCCAGAAAACCAGACACCAGGGAGTTATACCTGACACCGCTCTCTTCATTCTCCCACATCAAATCAATCACCATCCAAAACCAGTTAATTCTACCTCCTAAATACATGTCTACATCTATCTCCACAATCACTCCTCAAATCCAAGTTATCATTTTCTATCGTCTACACTACTTTAATATCCTCCTAACTCTCTCTTATTTCTAGGCATGCCTGTGCCCCCCACAGCCCCAGTCAATCCTCTTTTCACACATCAGCCAGAGTGATTTGGTAAACACTTGTGATCATGTGTTCCCTTTTCATTTGTTCAACCACTATTTACCAAGTACCTACAGTGTGCCAGAAACCACTCCAGAAGCTGGCAATCCAGTGATACAAAAAATAGATGAAGCAATGACTTCTTCTTACTCTTAGGAAGGTTCTGTGTGATCTTGGCCACTGACTTCTTTCCCCTTTGCTCCCAGATTACTACAGTTTAGCCATAATGACCTGCTTTCTCAGAGGTTTTGAACAAGTCTGTTCCTATATATTCCTATACCAGTTTCTGTATCTTTTTCAAATGTTAAATTTTCCTTCTTTAAGGAAACTCTCTGAACAGGCTAGGTCCCTTCGTATGTCTCCTGCTAGAACTATCCACAGTTATAAATTTAAAATTTGCGTGCTTGTTTAATGCCGCTCCCACCAGTTTCCCTCTAAGCTTCAAGAGAACAGGAAAATTTCTCATTCATCACTCTACTCCCGGTGTCTGGCACATACTCAGTTTATTGGTTGAATGAATAATGGAATGCCTCACTATATCGGTTGCTATGATATTTCTACAGCCTGGTGACCTTAAAGATTCACAGACCTCTTTCTAAAGGGAAGAACACATCATACTTCAGGACGTGACCTCTCTTTGCTTCTAGTTAGAAAAATTTAATTACAAGCTAAATTTCTAGATTTCTTCCTTATGGCATTATTGCTTTAGAGAGAAACAAAATCCCTCAACATAAACATGTCACTTCAGGTATTTATTCAACAATGAACATTTACTGGTGTATGTGTACTGGGAAGCTATGCTAAGAACAGGAGATTAAAAAACGAAACAAAACAAAAAAACACTACTCCGAAGGAGGGAAATTTAGTGGAATTGCTTAGTTTAAAACTGCTAAGTTCTTGAAAAGATGTATGGAAACAAAGTGGGATTATTTGAACAGTATTTTTCAATTTACCTCATCTACTGCCCCAGTTCAGGTTTCATCATTTCCTCCCTGAATCCTCCCGTCCCTTAAGCTGCCACCACGTTACCCTCCTATCCTGTATTGTCTGCAGTATTTCTGCTTTCTGAATATATCATTTATTTCACTGTTTCTTTCTATTACAATGCAAGCTCCACAAAGGCAAGGGTTTTGTTCCTGGTTGTATTTCCTGTGTTTGGTGCTGAGAAGAGGCCTTGAAAAACTTAAACATTTAGTAACAATCAATACATTTCCCCGCTTTAAGTCTTTTTCCATTCATTCATATATAGCCTATTCCTTTTATGTGCTAGGATCTCTTGTCTCACGCTGTCAATATATTGCATCTTATTAACGTCAGTTGCTTTTTATTTTTCATCTGTGTTTATGTTTTAGTCACATTTCTAATTGCCCTCCAAAGGCCACTGCAAGCAGAAAAAAACTTTGGGAAAAGGGACCAGAAGGCAGCAGCCTGACATGCTGTAGCTAAGTCTGAGTAAAAGTTGGCTGAGGCCGGACGCTGTGGCTAACGCCAGTAATCCCCTCACTTTGGGAGGACTGCTTGAAGCCAGGAGTTCGAGATCAGCCTGGCCAACACAGCGAGACCCACCCCCCACTAAATAAGTTAGAAAAATTTTGTTTTAAGTTGGCTGAACATAACGGCGGGCTAACTTGTGGGGTCTAGTCCGTGGAGAAGCTAAAAAATGTCTTCGCAGAGAAGAGCGAGCACGTCCAAGCGGTCTTCCAAGCACTTTCGTAAGCCCTGAGCGTGAAAAGCACCAGGGTTTGACAGGCGGTAGAGCAGACAAGCGCAATCGCTTGCTGTTGCTGCGCTCAGCTCCGCTCCCGAGCGGCATCCACCCGGCGGGGTAGGAAAAGACTTCCGGCGTTCTGCTTTTCTACGTGCTGAGTCACTGCCGCAGGCTCCGCCCTGGGTGTGAGGGGAAGGGTGCACAAAATATTACACTAATGGGAAAAAAAAAAACCCAACTTTGTAATTCACTTTTACCACTCGCTAGTCGGTTTTCTCCATTAGGGGAATATTTTCCTCTGAGATGCGTAGCACCAGACAGTGCTCGTCACAAACCAATACCCCACCTACGTCACAAACGCGGCGCAGGCGCCCAAGCACCTTTCTCCCGTCGTCCTCCGCTCCACTATCTCCGCCTCTTCTCCCTCGCCCCGCCCATCTCGGGTTTCGAAATGCTCCCTGGGTGCTCTGAGATTCCGGCCCGGTCACTTTGGTTGCTCACCTTCCCTGTTCCCATTGGTTGCTTGTGTGAGTGTGACTGCTTTCTTGCCTCATGATTGGCTAAAATCATTAGCGTCATCGGCGGCCAGGAGGGCTGGGGCATGAGAGAGCTTGGCGTGAGGGAGACCGGATTGGGGGAGGGGTTCAGGCCTGTCCTTCCTAGCGGCTGCGGCAGCAGCACCGCCGGCCGCCACCGCCTCTGGAACGCGTAGGAGGTGGAGCGGCTGGAGGAGTAGGAGGAGGAGGTGGGCCCTGGGAAGCGGGATGCCCATCGCTCTAGCTTGGTGGTGAATGCTGAGGAAAGTCACGGTTGCTGCAGTCTGTGCCACCGGGAGGAAGTGGTGTGAGGCCGGGCGGGAGCTCGCGTCGCTGCGGAGAATCGAAGCGCGGGGTCGGTGCGAAGACTCTGCTGCTGCCAGACCCTTTCTTACTCAGACCATGCCGGGAAGGAACAAGGGGAAGTCCACCTGCAGCTGCCCTGACCTGCAGCCCAATGGACAGGATTTGGGCGAGAGCGGCCGGGTTGCCCGTCTAGGAGCAGATGAATCTGAGGAAGAGGAACGGAGGGGGTCTCTCAGTAATGCTGGAGACCCTGAGATCGTCAAGTCTCCGAGCGACCCCAAGCAATACCGGTGAGGGAGGAGGCTTGGATTGGGGAGGAGAACAGGGTGCGGGTCTCTCAGTGGGTGCCACCGTCACTTGTCTCGGCATCTCCCGAAGGAGCAACAGGGCATACTTCTTACCCCAAATGCTTCCTTGGGTGGAGGTGGCAAGGGCAATTAGGGGCCTCCATGAGGTGTCACCTGGGCAAGTGGGAAATCTTGGGTTCCAAGATGTCAGAATGGGAAGAGCCATTCAAGTGATTTTGACAAACAAGGATGTAGTTTTCTCAGAGGACGGCAGCATGGATGGTGAGGGAGTCTTGGTACTGTGTCATGAGGAAAGGTTGATGGAGTTGGGCGTTTTAATGTTGGAGGACAGAATTTTAAGGGGCATATTATCTCTATCCAAAAAATATTTGCGGGGCCTTTAAGTGAAAGAGAGGGAAAACTAATGGGTAAAAGTTACTAGGGGATGGTGTGTCTTCAGTAAAAGAATTTTGCATCATAATTGGCCTAAGTTGAAGTGGCTTGTTTCCATGGGTAGTTCTCCATTACTAGAATGGTTGGGTGACCTCTTCCAAGAATGTTAGACAGGACTTGGGTCTCAGTTGGGGGAATTGTAGAAGCCTTATAAGGTTTCTTCTAGTCGTGAAATTCTTTTTGGTTTATGCAGGAATCCTCTAAACATTTTTAATAATTGGTGACTCAATCCTTACCTGAATATTCCCTTCAGAGGTAGCTTATTTCATAGAACATCATGACTATGATGAATTTTAAATAGAGTTCATATTGTCCAACAACTTCATTTTATAGGTTGAGGAAATTGAGACCCAGAGAGTTTGCGTCTTGCTTGAAATTACACAGCTAAATAATAGCAGAGCTGGTATGAAAACCCTGGCTCTTTGACACCAAATCTAGTGCACCATTTGCTGATTTTTATAAAGTTCTTGCTTGTGTTGAGTTGAAAGCCGAAGGATTCCAGCTCCGAATTTGTTGTAAGCCCCTACAGTGTTAGAGCAAGAAAGAACCTTAGAGATAATCTTTACACTCCACACCATCCCCGTTTGAGAGATGACTGCAGCTGAGGTCTAGAAAGAAGTGACTTAGCCCCAAGTTTAAGATCAGCCTGATTTCTCCTTTCACTCCAAGTCTAGAGAGTAACAGTATCCAACTCTTTCTGTAAACAGTATCCAACTCTTTCTATTATCTTCCCCAGGGTCCCAAGGTCAAGAGATCTTTATTGATGGGCCACATTTTCTCTTTTTCTCATCAAAGATGTGATTGTACAGGTTGAGCATCCCTAATTCCAAAAATCCAAAACCTGAATTGCCCCCAAATCTGAAACTTTTGGGGGGCTGATGTGATGCCACAAGTGGAAAATTCGACACCTGAAACCTTTCCTATTTGATGGTTATATGTGTAAGGTGTTTATGAAACATAAGTGAATTTTGATTTAGATTTGGGTCCCATCCCCAATGTGTCTCATTATGTATTTGCAAATATTCCAAAATCCAAAAACATCTGAAATCTGAAACAGTTTTGGTCCCAAGCATTTTGGGTAAGGGATACTCATCCTGTATTGGTAATGTGTAAATAAGCAAGTTGAAAACTTGATAAAAGTGCTGAGTTTTTGCCTTGCAGATTAAATGTTAAATAATGGCTTCAGGTTTTCTTTCTGACTATAAAAAGTTACATAATAACTAATGTTTGTGGAATATACACTACGTGTCACCTACTGTTCTAGCTGCTTCAAGCGTATTATTTCATTTAATGACCTCATTTTTGGTAAACTCACTTGACAAACACTTATTAAGTCCTGCTGTATGCCAGATGATGAGCTAGGTTAAATCTTTTCTGAAAATTGGTCAAATACAACGTAAAAAACAATATTTTATTCTGGGCAACAAAGATGATTAGGATAGTCCTTGCCTTCAGGGAGCTTACAATGTAGTAGATGAACACAGACACATTTAAAAAAAATAAAATTAGGGCACTAAAGTTTTATAGAAGCCATAATGGAGATATGTTCTAGACAAATTGGGGAATAAAGTAGAGTGGTAAATTCCGCCTTCGGAGGAAGGAAAGACTTCAAAGAGGAGATAATGCTTAAGAGGTGTTCTTGGAATAAATTGTTACATTTCTTCTGTCTTTATGTGACCTTTGTCAATTCATTGTCCTTCTTGGTGTATCAGCCTATTTTAAGAAGAAGAGAATCGATTGGAATAGCAGTGTTTTTCAATAGCTCTTCCTCACTCATTCAAAAGAGCAGGTCCACATTACCTGTACACTGTAGTTTCAATTAGACTTTTTTTTTTTTTTTTTTTTTTGAGACAGAGTCTCACTCTTTTGCCCGGGCTGGAATGCCATGACGTCAGCTTAGCTCACAGCAACCTCAAACTCCTGGGCTCAGGCAATCCTCCTGCCTCAGCCTCCTGAGTAGCTGGGACTACAGGCATGTGCCACCGTGCCCGGCTAATTTTTTCTATATATTTTTAGTTGTCCGATTAATTTCTATTTTTAGTAGAGACGGGGTCTCGCTCTTGCTCAGGCTGGTTTCGAACTCCTGAGCTCAAACAATCCACCCGCCTTGGCCTCCCAGAGTGCTAGGATTACAGGCGTGAGCCACCGCGCCTGGCCTCAATTAGACTTTCAAAGAAAAGAATTTGTTACTTTAAAATAAAGATGGAATTTGTTACTTTAAAATAAAGATGGAAAACCTAGATGATCTTTAAAAATTTAGCTAACTTAAATTCTGTAGATTTTTGTAATCAGACTTAGGAGGCAGCTGCAGCTCATCCAGTTGAATTATCCTTCCAGGACCCGCTCAGATGTTATTTCTGTGAAGCCTTTCCAGGCACAACTAATTCTTCCTTCCATTTTATTTCAGTAGGACCACACATTTTATTTTAGTAGGATCCACTACAGTACACAACCATCGTATTATATGTCTTTTGAATGTGTGAATAATCACCAGAGGAGGACTTGTTTAAAGGGATATTATAGTGAAATAATGCCTTGAAAACTTTACCAGTGTGCATTTATTAAGTAATAGCCTGTGGAATTTTAATTCTGTACGTGTAATTTGTATTCAGCTTTTTTGAAATGTTGAGCATATTTCCAGGACACCTACTATGCTTTTTTAGGGATCTATGTTAAATGCTTGCTAAGTGTTGATTTTCTTCCTGTTGGAAGGATTAAGGGACTCCAGATTGGAAACGATCACTCAAATCTCTATTGGTGTTGAGTGGAAATTCTAGGTGGGCAGGATCATCAGTAGTGGTACATTCTAAATATTAACTTGTTTTAACAATGAAGAGCACTTAATGTTAGGACGTTTGGATTGACTAAAATAAATATAAAATGCTTTCCATATTTAACATGTTTGTAAAAAGACCTGTATTTCTATTGGAGAGGGAAGAAGAACAAATGAAAAGGCATGCAAGCTTCTGGAGGGCAAGCTCTTCTATTTTGAATTTTGGTCAGACTGTTACAAGTGAGGAGATGGTTATCTTAAGAAATCTCAGTATACTATAGAAAATAGTGGGTATGTGCTAAATAAGGCACAGGCTATTTCTGAACATTTATCATATTGTTTATTATTGTATGCCATTACACAGAACAATTCAAGGATCACAATTCAAGTGAGCAGAACAGCTGCCTTGAGACCACTAACATCTGCTGGCTTTCCTAATAGTTTATTGGCAGTGGGATGGCTCACTTCTGAGCAGAAGCCTTAGGCAAATCTAAGCTATCAGAAGGCAACTATACATCAGAAAACAAGAGAACATTTTCTTCCATATTGAATGGGAAGAATGTGGATTTATTTGTTGATCTTTTTATCTAAGCCCCCTGGAATAGTAATACTTCGTTCAGTATGTCAGGGAGCAATTTCGTTTGTGTGTGTGTCACACATACAAATTGATGTAATCACAGAATCTTAGAGTTACAAAAGAAATCATTATGTACTTACATGTATATAAATTCTAGGAGCTCGACAACATCCGGTTCCTTGGTCTGAATCCAAATCTTGATTTTTTTTTTTTTGTACCCTCTTAGTCTTGTAAAGTAGAGACAAGATTCAAGCTCATTTGACAAAATTAGTGCTTTTAAGGTTAAAATGCATTAAATCTTCTGAATACTACTATGACTTTAATAAATATATCTTTTATTTATTTATTAATTATGAGACAGGGTTTCACTGTCACCCAGGATGAAGTGCAGTGGCATCATCATGGCTCACTGTTACTGCAAACTCCTGGCCTCAAGCATTCCTCCCACCCAGGCCTCCTAAAGTGGTGAGATAACAGGTTAGAGCCACCAGCCTCTAATAAACATATCTTTTGTCTCTTACTATTCCTTAGACTGATTTCTTTAATGTGGGCTGATGGACTGATAAGAATAGAATGAAGATAAATTATTTTTCACTAAAACGTATGTGTGCTATTTTTTGGAAATAAGATTTAGCATTAAAAAGCTCTCTGTTTTTTGAAGAACTGAATGATATGGTGTAAAGGCTCTTTTGCTTTCAAGGAGTTTATGATCTGCAGTGGGAGAGTCAGAGAGAGATACTGAAACTGACATGCGTTAAATGTAATAAGTACTGGAATAGAGATATGTATAAAGTATGACATTTTTTGCCATTTGTATATCTGGTTTCCTATCTACTGGTTATGTGACCTTGAGCAAGTTAACTAATTTCTCTAAGGCTGAAGACCTAAGGACACAGAAGAGCAACCCTTAATTGAAATTGAAAAGGAGCAATCAGAAAGCTGGAGAAAAACTAGAGGATAGTAGCCTTTTTTTTTTTTCAATGAAGAACTAGTGGAGGAGAATGCTTTAAGAAAGAAATGATCATAGATAATACCGAGAGGTCCAGTAATAAAAGGACTGAAAACAGACTTTTGAAGACCTGAGAAATTATTCCTGATGAAAGCAATTTCAAAGGAATGGTATGGGCTGGCGTAGTGGCTCACACCTGTAATCGTAGCACTCTGGGAGGCCTAGACGGGAGGATCACTTGAGTTCATGAGTTCAAGACCAGCCTGAGCAAGAGGGAGACCCTGTCTCTACTACAAATAGAAAAATTAGCTGGGTGTTGTGGTACATGCCTGCAGTCCCAGCTACTCTGGAGGCTGAGGCAGGAGAATTGCTTGAGCCCAGGAGTTTGAGGTTGCAGTGAGCTATGATGACACCACTGCACTCTACCCAGGGTGACAGAGCGAGACTGTGTCTCAAAAAAAAAAAAGATCATAATATTAATATTATGATTGTGCGTTGAATGATATACACTGGCACAAATAGTACTGGTCATTCTCTAATTGATGTGGTCCCCTTTTCACTTTTGTTTTTGCTTTCTCCTTAATTCAATTTAACAAATGTTTGCTAAGCCCATGAGTATGAAGATCATGTCTGTATTATTTATTCAGTGCCCAGCACATTGTAGATTCTCAAATAATATTTGTAAAATGTGTAAGTTCGTGAGTGCTCACATGCCAGACATTTTCATGGAACTCCTGGGGATATTTTACCAGAAATTTCTTAGATTATATTTGTATTCTGAAGCTGAGTATAGTAGTATGTGCCAATAGTCCCAGCTACTTGGGTGGCTGAGGTAGGAGGATTGTTTGAGCCCAGGAGTTGAGAACTGGCCTGGGCAACATATTGAGACCATGTCTCTAAAAAAATAAAAATATAAAAATTTGCATTCTGGCAAGAATTTTATTTTAAAATAATTTAAAAAATATTTATTTTAAAATAATTACTTGGTTTTCAGAGAAAACAAGTATGAATAGGCAGATTACAGAAGAAATGCAAATTATACAAATAGTAAAAATGCATATGGTGATACTGTAGTATATTTAATTTATGTGGAAGCTTGTGGTGCTTGGCATATAGTAAGGTCTCGTGTTGGCTGTTATTGTTTTTATATGTTTACAGTTATTGGATAAGGCTTTCTTTGAAGCATTTTTTTGTAGTAGCAAAAAGTTGGTAACAATTTATTTTCCGTTGGTTACATAAAGATTATGATACCGTTCTACAATGGAAGTAATACATAGCTGTAAAAAAAAAGACACTTGGTTTTATATATTGTTATGGAAAGATGTCCTATGATTTATTGTTGAATGAAACCTAGTGGCAAAACAAAATGTATAATTCCATTTTTGAAAGGAAAAAAACCCACAAAAACAAGACCACTGTTATATGTTTACTTAAAATATAATTTTTTATGTTTAGATATGTATAGAAATGATTAGTAATGACATTTAGCATGCTTATGTCACTGGGGAAAGGAAGGAAGGATTTGACTTTTATATTTGATTTTAGTCATTAAGATAAGTGTTTAATAACAATAAATAAAAATATGTGGTCATTGTAGGAAATTTATATAATAAAGAGAATATTGAAAAATTCCCCATAATTATTCTACGCAGCATTAACCACTGGTAGCATTTTAAATAATTTTTGTGCCTTTTTTCTATGCATTTATAATTGACATGTTTTTAAAATGGTATAATACCATATTTAACAATGTCATGAACATTTTCTTATTAAATGTTCTTCAAAATATTTTATGTCTTGGGACTGCAAACTGTTGCAACCTCTGTGGAAAGCAATATGGAGATACGTTAAAGAGATACAAGTAGAGCTACCATTTGATCCAGCAACCCCATTACTGGACATCTAACCAAAAGAACAAAAGACACTCTATAAAAAGACACCTGCACCCAAATGTTTATAGCAGCAAAATTCACAATTGCAAAGATGTGGAAACAGCCAAAGTGTCCATCAATATATGAGTGGATTAATAAAATGTGGTATATGTATACCATGAAGTACTATTCAGCTTTAAGAAACAATGGTGATATAGCACCTCTTGTATATTCCTGGATAGAGCTGGAACACATTCTACTAAGTGAAGTATCCCAAGAATGGAAAAACAAGCATCACATGTACTCACCATCAAATTGTTACTAACTGATCAACACATAAGTGCACATATAAGAATAACATTTATTGGATGTTGGGTGGTGGAAGGGGGGAGTAGGGGACAGATATATGCATACACAAAGAGTGCGATGTGCACCATCCAGGGGATGGACGGGCTTGAAGCTTGAACTTGGGTGGGGGAGAGGGAGGCAAGGGCAACATACATAACCTAAACATCTGTACCCCCATAATATGCTGAAATAAAAAAAAAAAAAGAAAAAATATGTCTGTCATAATTTAATCATTACCATTTTATAGGATCTATTTATTCCCAAAATGCATTCTTAAGCAATATGGGATATTTAGAATGTCAGTTTTTTCTTTACTTCAGAAGCCTGTTTATTTCCAAATGAATCCTATGGATAGGTGTAGGATCAATCATAATGGATTTGGTAGATATGTAAGGGTAACCTCTGATGATCTGGTTTATTTCTTAGGATATTCTCTAATTGGGAGACCTGACAGACAAGAAGATAATAATAGTTTATTCTGGGACCTCCACTCTGAAATAAGTTTCATGTTCCCAGAATGAAGGCAATCATTAAACCTATCCAAATCAAAGGAAACTGAGCTGATTACAGTACCTTTCTAGTTCTCCAGGGTTGGACCAGAATTACACTGTTTTCAGAAGAGTTGGAAGTAGACTGTAGTTTGGAAAGTTGACTTCGTCCTCTGGATAGGTTTTTAGATTTTATATGTGCTTTTGGTGTCATATATAAAATGCCTTATTATTATTGTCATTATTATTATTGTTATTATAGTGTTCTCTGTGATCTGACGTGAATTTAACTCTAATTCTCTGCCAGAACTTTAAAACTTCTGTAACTGTGGTCACCTCAATCAGTTTAGAATGTGTGTCCTTCAGTTCTAGGAAATTTTCTTGGAAGAAAAATATTTTTTACTAATTTTTCCCCTCTTTTTTTTCCTCTCTCTTTTTTCTTTTGAAACTGTTGTACAATGTGGAGATCACTGGTTCAATGTGGAGGGACTTTGCTATGATAATGCTTTTAACCTCTTTCTCTGCCTCTTACTCTTCACAAAAATAGTAATGTGTCTGATGAGTAAGTGTGAATGACTTGGGGCATGATCAACTTAACTTCTTCATCTGTCTCTTCAGTACAGCCTGCAGACAGCCATTACAGTCGACCCATGAACAGCATGGGTTTGAACTGCACAGGTACACTTATATGTGGAGTTTTTCAACTAAAGGCAAATGAAAATACAGTATTTGTACACAAAAAGTGAAAACCACTTTTTGTATGCATGCATTCTGCAGGGCCAACTGTGGGCCTCGAGTATGCGTAGATTTGGATACATGCACATGGTCCTGGAACCAGTCCCTCGTGTATACTGAGGGAAAACTGTATTTTGGTATATTCTTGGCTAGTGCAGTAAGCTGAGTGCAGGATAGGCTCTGCCTTTTGAGGTAAATCTTGCTGTTTCAGTGAATAATTTCAATTCAGAGGCCCTTTTCAAGCCACTCTTAAACCATGTTCTTCAACCCAGCTTTTATCAAAGATAATGCTGACATGTTGCTCTCCATTTCTCTATTCTCTTATGTTTTTCTCTTGTTCGATTTTCAAATCAAGTGGGGAAGAGAGGTGCTTTTATTTTTTATTTTGATAAAATACACATAAAATCTACAATTTTAACCATTTTTAAGTGTACAATTCAGTGGCATTAAGTACATTTACATTGTTGTACAACCATCACCATCATCCATCTCCAGAACTTTTTTATCCTTCCACACTGAAACTCTGTACTCATTAAACAATAACTCCCCAATCACTTCTCTCCCCAGGCCCTGGCAGCTATCATTCTACTTTCTGTCTATGAATTTGACTACTCTAACTACCTCATGTAGGTGGAATTCCATCTCAAGAAACCACTTTCTTTGCTCCTACATAAGAAGCAACTCCTCATCTGTTCAAGTTTTATCATGAGGTTGTAGCAATTCATTCACCTCTTTAGGTCCCACTTCTAATTCTAGTTCTCTTGCTATTTTCCCCCCATCTGTAGTTACTTCCTTCACTGAAGTCTTAAATCCCCCAAAGTTATGCATGAGGTTTGGAATTAACTTGTTCCAAACTCCTGTTAATGTTGATATTTTGACCTCCTCCCATGAATTACAAATGTTCTTAATGGCATCTAGAATGGCGAAACATTTCCAGAAGGTTTTCAGTTTACTTTGCCCAGACCCATTAGAGAGAGGAATTGCGATCTGTGGCATTGTCAATGAGCAGTAATATTTTGAAAGGAATCTTTTTTTTTTTTTGTGAGCAGTAGGTCTCAAGAGTGGGCTTAAAATACTCAGTAAACCATGCTGTAAACATATATGCTGTCATCCAGGCTTTGTTGTTCCATTTCTAGAGCACATACAGAGTAGATTAGGTGTAATTCTTAAGGGTCCTAGGATTTTTGGAATGGTATATGAGCACTGGTTTCAACTTAAAGTCACGGGCTGCTTTAGCTTCTAACAAGAGAGTCAGCCTGTCCCCTGAAGCTTTGAAGCCAGGCATTGACTTCTCTTTAGCTATGAAAGTCCTAGAGGGCAACTTCTTCTAGTAGAAGGCTATTTTATCTACATTGAAAATCTGCAGTATACCCATCTTCAAGAGTAATCTTAGCTAGATCTTCTGGATAACTTGCTGCAGTTTGTGCACTTGCTGCTTCACTTTGCACTTTTAAGATATGGAGATAGCATCTTTCCTCAAACCTCATGAACCAACCTCTGCTAGATTCAAACTTTCTTCTGCAGCTTCCTCATCTCCCTCAACCTTCATAGACTTGAAGGGAGTTAGGGCTTTGCTCTGGATTAGGCTTTGGCTTAAGGGAATATTGTGAGTGGTTTGATCTTCTATCCAGATCACTAAAACTTTCTCCATATCAGCAGTAAGGCAGTATTGTTTTCTGTTATTCGTATGTTCCCTGGAGTAGCACTTTTAATTTCCTTCCAGAACTTTCCTTTGCAGTTACAACTTGGCTGTTTGGTGCAGGAGGCCTAGCTTTTGGTCTGTCTTGGCTTTTGACATGCCTTCCTCACTAAGCTTAATTGTTTCTAGTTTTTGATTTAAAGTGAGACATGTACAACTCTTCATTTGAACACTGAAAGGGCATCATAAGGTTATTGATTGGCATAATTTTAATACTGTTGTATCTCAGGGAATAGGGAGGCCCAAAGAGAAAGAGAAAGATGGAATGGCAGATCGGTGGAGCAGTCAGAACACCTGCAACATTTATTGATAAAGTATCAGTTAAGTCTTACATGGGTGCAGTTTGTGGTGCCCAAAACAATTACAATAGCAGCATCAAAGATCACTGATCACAGATCACTATAACAAATATAATAATAATGAAAATATCTGAAATATTATGATAATTACTAGAATGTGACAGAGATATGAATTGATCACCTGCTGTTGGAAAATAGACTTGCTCGATACAGGGATTGCCACAAACCTTGAGTTTGTTTAAAAACACAATATCTGTGAAGCGCAATAAAATGAAGGACAATAAAAATGAGGTATGCCTGCAGTTATGTATTAATAACTTGTCATGTCTGTCCTGAACCTTGTGGTCTCAAGTATTTTTGGATTTAAATACAAAAGCTCTTAACTGTGGTTTTAAATTTTAGTGACTGAAAGTGGCTTCCTCACAAAAGGTTGTCTTATTTTATTAAGAAACAAATAAAAATGAGTGGGTGGATACTTAGAGAATACTACCATATTCTTTTTTTTTTTTTTTTTGAGACAGAGTCTCACTGGGTTGCCCGGGCTAGAGTGCCGTGGCGTCATCCTAGCTCACAACAACCTCAAACTTCTGGGCTCAAGCGATCCTCCTGCCTCAGCCTCCCGAGTAGCTGGGACTACAGGCATGCGCCACCACGCCCGGCTAATTTTTTCTATATATTTTTAGTTGTTCGATTAATTTCTTTCTATTTTTAGTAGAGACGGGGTCTCGCTCTTGCTCAGGCTGGTCTCGAACTCCCAAGCTCAAACAATCCACCCGCCTCGGCCTCCCAGAGTGCTAAGATTACAGGCGTGAGCCACTGCACCCGGCCAAGAATACTACCATATTCTTGATTCTTGGACATGGTTTATAATCTGCTTCAGACTTATTGTCAGTACAGGAGTAGTGGGAAAATG
>CAUYSK010020309.1:0-12918 GCA_963575035.1 Avahi laniger
CTAATAAGCACCTGGATTCGATTAGCTAGAATTTTGTTGAGAATTTTTGCATCTATATTCATAAGGGATACTGGTCTGTAGTTTTCCTTTTTTGTTGCGTCCTTTCCTGGTTTTGGTATCAGGGTTATGTTGGCTTCATAAAATGTATTGGGGAGGAGTCCATCCTTCTCGATGTTGTGAAATAATTTCTGCAGGATAGGCATCAGTTCTTCTTTGTAGGTGTGGTGAAATTCGAGTGTGAAACCATCTGGTCCGGGACTTTTCTCTTTCGGAATGTTTTTTATTGCTGTTTCAATTTCAGTCCTTGATATTGGTCTGTTGAGGAATTCTATTTCTTCCTGGTTGAGCCTAGAGAGGCTGTGTGTTTCTAGAAATTTGTCCATTTCCTCCACATTTTCCAGTTTGTGTGCATAAAGGTTTTTGTAATATTCATAAATTATATCTTGAATCTCCACGGCATCGGTTGTAACTTCTCTTTTTTTGTTCCTGATGGAGCTTATCAGGGATTTTTCTTTTCTGTTGTTCGTTAGTTTAGCCAAAGGCATGTCAATTTTGTTTATTTTTTCAAAGAACCAACTTTTTGTTTTATTTATCCAGAAGATGCCACCCTTTAAGGAGTTTTTAATGCACCCTTGGTGGCCTTTACCTTGGTCTCTGTTTCTGCACGTAGCCATGCTTACTATACAATTACATTGGCCGTATGGATTTAGCTGATATAAATTTAATGGCATTTGATTTATCCCAAAACTATTTTCCTTTCACTTTCAAGCAACAGTAGCTGCCAGCTCCCAAATCACCCTCTCAAAGAACAATATGACCCAGGTAGACTATAAATAGCAATAACAATGGCAATAATAGATAACATTACTAAGCACTTTCAGGATGGCCAGCAAAGTCTCAAGCTTGTAAACAACAGGGCCAGAGTACAAACCCAAACAGTCTAACTCCAGCATGCATAAACTAACCAACACACTATGGCTGAGAATAATATAACTGACCCTCTTGGATCAAAGAGATGGTCAGTGATTAACACCTACACAAAAATGGGCCAATCAACCCTTTTTAATTGACACTTCTATTGGAGTTGGTGACTAGGAGTCTCTATCATTGTGTCATGAATTAAAAAGAATAAATGGTTTTATCTTGAAATAAAAGGTATATTTTTAATAAAAAAGAATAAATGGGAGACTTCAAGGTGCTGTACTATTTATGTGACAAAAGATCATCTATATTAAGAAATAAGAAATTTTCTATATCATATCTTTATTGATATGATATAGAAAAACAGGGAGAGACAGAAGCATACAAAGATGAGATTGAGCAAAATTAAGTCATAGCACCTATAAGTCTTTTTTTCTGACTCCTCAGCTAAACATTATTTTCCACAACTTGCAAGTCTTTCTATGATTATCAATCCAATAAATCTTCTTTTCATAAACTGGTTTTATTTTGATGTGTATTTGACAACTAATATAATCTCGCCTAATATGATGGGCAACTTTTATCAAAACTAGTCTTTTATCAGACAACTGATAAAAGAGAGAAAACAATACTATAAACCAACATATTTTGTGGTTATACAGTTATAAATCACAGTCTTGGATAAAAGTCCACAGAGAGCACTGTTCACAAGCCAAATATTGCTAACTCCTTGTAGAAATGTTTTATAGAAGTGGAATTAAATATTATTGCCCCTTCCTTTAAGTAATGATTGTAACTGGAAAAGTTCTACACTCATGAAATTGTTCTTAATGGCATAGTTTGTTATATTAATTATTTTTTCTTATTTAAGCATTCACAATAAATTGCTCTAAAAACAAAAGAAAAACTAGTAAAGTTATTCTAATTCTTAATGATTTGCTGTCATGATGACAAATATGTAATTAATTTTTTCTATTTTACACAGGATATAGGTAAAGTATAAGTTAAATATCCTGATAAATACAAAAATTAATGTCCCTTTCATATTATTTAACTCAGTGTTTATATATCAGTTATTCCTGTGTTCCATGACTTTCCTCTAACTGTCATTTTGAAGGTAAAAAACCATTAAAACAATGGGCATTTGTGTGTATGTGTTTTGTATATATATATATTTATATATACAAATATTGACACAGAGATACAAACGCATATGTCAGTACATACATATGTATGTACATTCCTATATTCACTTATGTGATTTAACAGCTAAAGAGATATATCATATTCTGTTTAAATAAGTTGAGCAGTGATAAATATCACAATTATTTTATTTCAAGTGTATACATTAATATAGGACGTGACTTTAGTCCTTCCTTTGAATTATACCATAAGAAAGTGCATCAGATAATTACATAAAGATATTATACAGAAATTCACAGAAAGATTTGTAACATAAGAACATTATATTAAAAATAGCTTGAGTAGTTGTATTTCTGAGAAGAGATAAAAATGAGACAGAGAAGAACTAAAAAGTGAAATGTATTCTTTGGTAAAAAAATGTGTTTGTTTCAGTTATAAATTGCATTCAGATCAATGTTTTTGAGGAAAGTATTTTTCTCACAGCATCCTTAAATGCTTGTTTCACCTGCTGGTTCCTTAGAGTGTAAATAAATGGATTCAGCATAGGAGCGACAGAGGTATTGAGCATAGCTACCCCTTTTGTAAAAGCAACTCCTTCCTTTGCTGATGTTTTCACATACATGAAGATGCAGCTTCCATAAGAGATAGAGACAACAATCATATGTGAGGAGCAGGTTGAGAAGGCCTTTTTTCTTTGCTGAGCTGAGGGGATTCTCAGAATTGTTCTCAGGATATAAGTGTAGGAGAGAATTATCAATGTCAAAGTGGACATGAGAGTAAACAAAGCTAAAATAAAGCTCATGAGCTCTAGAGTACTGGTGTCTGTGCAAGAGATTTGCAGCACAGGAGCTGAGTCACAGGTAAAGTGGTCAATGACATTGGAGTCACAGAAATCCAGCTGTAAGCCCATGGCCAGAGGTGGGAAAATGACCAAGAAACCAGCCAGCCAAGAGCTGATGACAAGCTGGTAACAGATCTTGTTACTCATGATGGTTGTGTAATGTAGAGGCTTGCAGATGGCCACATAGCGATCGTAGGACATGGAGGCCAGGAGGAAAAATTCTGTTGATCCAAGGAAGATAAAGAAAAATAGCTGAGCTGCACAAGCATTGTAGGATATGGATTTGTCACCAGTTAGAATGCTGATCAAAAATCTGGGATTACAGACAGAAGTAAATGAAATTTCTAAGAAGGAGAAATTCCTGAGGAAGAAATACATGGGGGTCTTCAGGTGGGGATCCAACAGGGTGAGAGTGATGATAGTTAGATTTCCAGTAACGCTCAGTACGTATGTAAGAAATAAAAAGAAGAAAATCACAACCTGTAGTTCTGGATTATCCGTCAGACCCAGGAGGATGAAATCTGTTATGGATGTTCTATTTTTCATTTGTGGTGGTTGATTTCTGTTAGATCTTACTAATAAAATCAACATGGAAAACAGTAAAACAATGAGTTTAAAGACAATCATATATATTTACACCAATTTTTAAAAATATCCTTGTATTTTAAACATGAAGCAGCTGGGACTTTTTAAATAGTCTCTCTATATATTACCCATTTTCTATAATTCTCTCATATCTTTTAAGATATGTCTTCTAGGCTTAATATTGGCATTTGCTACATGTTTACTCTATCTCCATATCTTACATTTAGTTTTGGGAAATTTACTAATTGCACATAAAGACTTCTAGTGCTTCATTATTTAGCTAAAATGCAGCAGGCATTATGTTTTTCTTATTTCATCTTTGCCAGGAATAAAAATTATGACTGATTACAGAAATCAATGATCAATCCAATTTTGTAGTGAAAATTCTAAATGTCTGTTTTTGTTTTTGTGAAGTAGCCACTGCAACCTCTTTTAGTTTATTTCTTGCCCCTTTTCTTATTAAAAATTCAGTGTATAAGTCATTCTAATGTTATGTTATGAACATGAAAACAATGATTTATATAAATAGTATCCAATTTTTTTTCCAATACATCACACATTCTATTTCCGGATAACACTGGAGCCTCCTAAATTTCTATCTTAATTCTTGATTTTTTTAAAAAAGAGGGTCTTTCATTAAAATATAATTAATATAGTGTTTTCCAATTGATTGTTTCAAAATCCCTAATAATAATTTTAAATCAAGTTAGATATAAAACAGCATAGTCAGAAAATATCTTAATGAAGTACATGAATACTTCATATATGAAAATCAGATATGAAACCAGCAAATACTTTACATATGTTATTTAGTAAATATCTGGGCCACCCTCACCAGTAATACGTATCAGATTTTTCTAAGCTAGAAATGTATCAATATTAAGGAAAGCATGCTGTATTTCAAGTATTTCAGATACTTACTAGAAATTACTATTTAAAATAGTTTCACATTTTAGTTTATTGATTTAACAATTATATATGCAATATATATGAGACAGAGAGATAAAAAGAAATGTACCAGAGGAGAGTAATCAGTGTTGTATAATCGATAGAATAGAATGAATAGAAGCTGAAATATCACATAAAAATTAATTGAAAATACTTATCTATTTTAAAATTTTGTGGCTTGAAGTTAAATATTGAACAGAAAATAATGAGCTCAACTCTTTTAAATCAAAAGTCATGCAGTGAATCAATGCTACCTAGAGAAATAACTGCTTTTTTCTCTCCTCCCACAAAGTTGCAGATTTTCTCGTAAAGATCTTGATTATTCGTATAAAAAAATCCAATGAAATAGTTTCCTAATGCTTTTCCCCAATATTGTCCAAAATCTTGAATCTTCAAATATTGTACCCACAATCTTAACACCAAATCTTTAGATACAAGTTTTGCATTATAAATGAAAAAAATTTCTAGAATTACTTTTTAATAGGCTATTCTGACATTTCACAGAGGACAATTTTCATTAATTTTCTGTAGGAAAAAATTACACATAGCACCTTTAATGTGTTTTTCTATACATAATTTCAGAAATATTCATTAAAGCAAACCAATGCTTAATGACTTTTGGGGTAAACAATAATAGAGCACTAATGAATCCATATGCAAGATCAACTTTGGCAATCATATTTTAATTGGTTGGTTATGGGACCTGTGTCTCAGGAGAAGACTGAAAAAATTATCAATTTGGATGTTAACCAGACATTTGGGGGAGGAGTGAGGCCTAGTGAAAATAAACTAACATCCTCTGTTGTTCATTTCATATGATCTCTGTATCATCCTTAAGACTGTGGGGAAAATCTGTTTAAAATAAAAAAGGCAAAATGAGCCAGAGGTCTATGAAGGAAAAAGTATCCAGTATAACAATTCATGAAACAATGTTGAATCACTGGACTATTGAGATATACCATTACATCTGAAGCTTACATAGGGGATGTTGCTCTTTCATCAGTTGAGCTGAGTAATTAGTATTCATTTAAAATTAGAAGAAACTCAAATTTCACCTTTATATTTCTGTATTATTTTCAGCATATGAGTATAAAATCCCCAAAATATTTTCAATACTGTATGCAATATCTATTCATTACATATGAACACAATAGAGTCCATTCCATAGTGATTAAATACAATGCTAAAAAATATTTTTAACAGGCAGAATCTTTTTTAATTAAATATTTTTGTTTAATTTTTAAAAATTTTTTTTGAGACAAAATCTTGCCCTGTTGCCAGGGCTAGAGTGCTGTGGCATCGGCCTAGCTCACAAACTCTTGGGCTCAAGCAATCCTCCTGCCTCAGCCTCCCAAGTAGCTGGGACTACAGGTGGGCACCACCACAGTTGGCTAATTTTTTCTATTTTTAGTAGAGATGGGATCTCACTCTTGCTCAGGCTGGTCACGAACTCCTGAACTCAAGCTGTCCTCCTGCATTGGCCTCCCAGAGTGCTAGGATTACAGGTGTGAGCCACAGCGCCCAGCCTATTTAATTTTTTTAAGAGACAAAAGTTCACTGTATTGCCCAGGCTGAAGTGTAGTAGCTATTCATAGGCAAGATCATAATGCACCGTAGCCTGGAACTCCTAGCCTCAAGTAATACTTCTGCTTCAGCCTCTCATGTAGCTGGGATTACAGGCACATGCCATTGTGCCAGGCTGAAAAATGGTAGCCACTTGTTGAACATACCGTATAAGTGAAAACTAGGATATTTAAATTAAATTTTTAATAATGGTATTTCAGTAACAAAAACTCACTCAGTAATTGATTTATTTATTGATTTATTGTGACTTTAGCACACCTGCAGAAACAAATGTGTTAATAATTTAAGAAAAAAAATCACAACATGAATCTTTTCATGTGAACAAGATGTGTTCATGTGGTCTTAATATATATACTCTATATATATTCAAATATTTGTTTATATGCAGAGATAATGACTGTTAACAATTTAAAGTACACTACTCCAGATATATTTCAGTTTTGGTAACCTGCCTTTGACATTTAGCAATATATTTTTAAGCATCCTATATCTAATTATAAATCTTCATTTGTCCCTAAGTAATAGTTAACCATTTAATATTAACTTAAACATTTACAAGATCGGTTTTAATGACTAAATATGGTTTCATTGTATGGATATGCCATAATGAATCAAACCCTTCTTTGTTTAACATACCAATCTTTGAAAATATCCCTTATTATAAATAATATTAGAATACATAGACATGGATATACATTTTGGCATTATTGTTCTATTACTTTTTGAGTGTAAATTTCTTCAAATGCAGTTACTGGGCCACAACTTTGCATACTAAAATGTTCATACATATTTCCATATTTCTCTGGAGAACTGTTTGTTACATTACATACTTTTATAAAAGTGGCTGTTTTGATGCCAATTTAGCACATAAAAAACTTTTAATTCTTTCCAGTGTAATAGAGAATAAAATGGTGATTATGTGCCTATTCTAGGGATATTTACTGTATTTTGATAATGTATTACTGATTCCAGAATATTTATTGGAGTTGTTTATGCTTCAATTTGATACCTGTATTACAGTTATTTATCTTTTTTCCTATTATTTATGGATATCTCAATAAATTTTCTATTTTTTATAAATCTTTAAGTATGTTTTTAAGGAAGAAATATACTATTTTTGTTTATATTTTTGCAAATAGATTCATATAAAAGAATCTAATGTCTATTTTAAATATGTAACCAAAACATATGCTAAACTTTTAATTTTATAATAAAGCATGATATTCATTAGGAAATTTAGAATGCAAATCCCATTTATTGATTCCAGAGAAGTTTTACTCATAATTAAAACATTAAGCTACCACTTTTTGAAAAATTGAACACTCTGAGTTGTAAAATGCATGAAATAGTTACTTGATTTTCATATATTAATAAAATATTGAATAATTTTAGCTGGGTAGACTTGGTAAAGTTTAAGACATTTCTTTACTATGTTGATTGTACTCAGAAGAAGGCCCATGTGACAGGAATAAAATAGAGGGAATTTGTGAGAAGGAAATAGTTTAAGTGTATATGGAAAGAAAGAAACTAGTATAGAGGTAAATGTACTACAGAATAAAATAAGAAGATAAGTTTGCTGTGAATTTTATCAGAATTACTTTTTTACATCCAGTGGTGGGATTGCTGTAGTGTAAACTTTTAAAAATGATTTCTAGTTTACTGTGATATACATTTCTGCCTTTGTACCAGAGTAAATTATCACCATGTTCCTATTTTTCTTCTTTGTTTTCATTAGGTTTATAATAAATATATTTAACTGTCTGCTTAATACTCAGTGATAAAGAGTTGGAATGTAAAAGTCAATTTCTAAATATCCCATTTGGTATTGTTTTATAGTCTGCATTGAGAATATAAAAATTACTAATCCACATAAATTATTAGGGGTAAGTAAATGCAGAATACTCAGCCTAGCTTCACATATTACACTCAAATTCCAAGAGTTACTGATGATTTCCCTGTTTGAAAAAGTAATAATTTACTGGGAATATAAGTGGAAACTCATCATGTCACTTCATAACATTAAATACATATTCTCATCATCATCCTCAAGAGTCACTATCTTAATATGAACCTGAAATAGCCCATATTATTGAATGCAATGGAATCTAAATCCTTACTTAGTATGAGTTAATCTGTTCAATGAAAGTATGTGTGTTTTTGTACCTAACAATAAAAAAGGAGAGATTAGAGAAAAGTTGTATTAGTCAGGGTCCTCCAGAGAAACAGAACCAATAGGATGAATGGATGGATGGATAGACACATAGATAGATTAATAGACATATAGATATTGATTTATTATAGGAAATTGGCCCATGCAATTATGGATGCTGATAAGTTTCAAGATCAACAGATGGCAAGCTGGAAACTCGGGACCACTGATGGTGTAATTCCAGTCTAAATCCAAAGGTCTGAGAACTAAGAAAACCAATATGTCAGACAGAGTCTGAAAATCCACATTTCTGGTATGGCTTGCTGGATCCAGGGTTGGAATTAAGGACTTCATCTTCGAAATATTGGGGTTTTGTCTTCTGACTCCTGAAAGCTGCTTCTGATTGCCAAGATGTGGGCATAGAAATTGAATGCCATTGTTTCAGAAAAAGCAGATTTAGAAAAGACATAAGAAGAAATTAGACTTTCACATCAGGCTAAACCCTAAAAGAAAAATAAAAAACAAAACAAAAAGCAAACACCATGGAAGAAAGAGAATCTGATTTTCATAGTTATTACATTATAAGATTCTAATTTCCAAGTTTTTCTTTTTAACAAAAAATCACAAGGCATGCAAAGAAATAAAGTATACAAATTATCAAAATAAATCAACATAAAATATGTCTGAGGTAGCCCAGATTTTTTTTGTTTTTCTTCTAATTGAAATTTTATTTCTTAATTTTCAGAGTTTTAAATTTCACATTTATTTTATATATTTTTTCCTTCTAATCAAATATTGTGCACTACTTGTGATTGTTTGAAAACTGTAAAAGTTGTGATTTGTCTTTGAAGTGTCCTTATGTATTTGGGCATCAATAAAATTGTGTTTTCTGATATTATGTGCATGTTAAATAGTTGTGTATAAATCCTGCATTAATTTTCAGTAACTTCATGGATTGCATTTTTATGATCTCCCACCTCTGTCTATTTGATGGTGTAATTTTATAATATGATGTTATGAAATATAAAGCCACTGCATTTAGTGTAAAAGCAGTCATTTCTAGTAACACTGCGTATAGCGCTTCCTTGGAGGAGATCTCCTTCCCCAATAGCTCCAACCTCTCACACTTCCTTTTTCTGTTTAGCAGGAAATGTATAATCTCAAAAGATGTAGATAAATATTTCTGATGAAGCGGAGATGGCAAAAAAGGAAACTGCACAGCTTGAAATAGTCCATTTTCACAGAATAACATTGTTTCTCAGCTACTTTTTCCTGTACAGATTCTGAATACCTGATTCAATAGACTAAGGGAAGAAGAGTAAGGGAGAGACAGAGTACTTTATTCAAAAACATATGAGAATAACATCTGTTGGATGTTGGGCAGGGGGGAGGGGAGGGGGGAGGAGGGAGAGGGGACGGGTATATACATACACAAAGAGTGCAATGCGCACCACCCAAAGGATGGACATATTTGAAACTCGGACTTGGGGGGGGGGCAAGGGAAACATACGTAACCTAAACATCTGTACTCCCATAATATGCTGAAATTAAAAAAAAAATCACAAAGCACAGTTTTCTAAATTTTGAAATTATATGCCATATTTTTCATTAACTGTAGGTTGCTGTGAATCATTTATTTTCAGGTAGAATTTGAATAGGCTATCTACACTTATTTGATTGTCATACCTCACAGTCTTGATATGTTTGATGTTTGAAATAGATGAACATAAAATGGGAAAATTACAGAAAAATAGAAAAAGATTAAGAATACAGGAAAATATTAATACATTTGAATACAGAAAAAAATTAAAAAATAACTTTTTTAATGACTGTGAAGTTTTTAAGTAGGCTATTTAATTTGCATTCTACCCATCACTGGCCTTTCTATACTGTATTTCCTTTTTTAAAAATAGCATTTATCAGTTACTAAAGTACTAAATAATTTACTATTATGTGACTGCTTAATGTGTCTATCTTATTATTAGAGGTAAGCTTTACAAGGACGTAAACCTCTATATGGTTCACTCCTTTGTGTATATCTATCACCTAGAATAATGATTTGTATTTATTTGTGGTTTCAACTACAAATGGTTTCAACTTTCACTATCATTAGTGCTTGTTCAATGATAACATTTTTTTGGTACATTCCTTCAGGGCCTGTTTTACCTGCTGGTTCCTTAATGTGTAAATAAAGGGATTCAGCATGGGAGCAACAGAGGTATTAAGTACTGCTATACCTTTGCTCAGAGCCACACCTTCTTTTGCAGATGTTTTTACATACATAAAAATGCAACTCCCATAAGAAATGGAAACCACAGTCATATGGGAGGAACAGGTGGAAAAGGCTTTTTTCCGTTGTTGGGCAGATGGGATCTTCAGAATTGTTCTAAGAATGAGTGTGTAGGAGAGAATCACCAAGGCCAAAGTTACCATGAGTGTGAATACTGCTAAGAAAAATGCCATAAGCTCCAGAAACTCTGTGTCTGTGCAAGCAATTAGCAGCATAGGAGAAGAGTCACAGGTGAAATGGTCAATAATGTTGGAGTCACAGAAATCCAGTTGGAGGCCCATAATCACTGGGGGAAAAATAATGAGAAAACCAGCCAGCCAGGAGCTGATAACAAGCTGGTTGCAGACTTTGCTACTCATGATTTTTGTATAATGTAGAGGTTTGCAGATAGCCACGTAACGATCATAGGACATGACAGCCAGAAGAAAGAATTCTGTTGATCCCAGAAGGATTAAAAAAAATACTTGTGCCATGCAAGCATTATAGGAAATGGTTGTGTCTCCTGTAGCAATGCTGATCAGAAATCTAGGAATGCAAACTGTTGTAAATGAAATTTCTAAGAAAGAGAAATTCCTAAGGAAGAAATACATGGGGGTTTTCAAATGAACATTTGACAGTGTTAACATAATGATGGTCGTGTTTCCACTTACACTCAGTAAGTATGTGATCAACATAAAGGAGAATATCACAACTTGTAACTCTGGATCATCAGTCAGGCCCAGAAGAATGAATTCTCTAATTGATGTCTTATTTGGCATGGCTAAGCTCTGAATTCTAATAGGTCTGTAGGTAAAAAGAGTGAATGTCAACTCATAATATGATTTCAAATACACTTGCAGTGTTCTTATTTTGCACGAATAACCTTAACAGGTGCATTCAACAAAAAGTGGCAAAACAACTATACAACAGAATTGCAAGCTCATATCAGATTTAATTCAGCATTGAAAAGATTAATCTGATTTATTACTTTTAAAAAACAGATTTTAATTTCAGCTTTGATAATTTCTTGCTATATATTTTTGATTATTTAATTAACATATAGAAAGGTTTTTTTTCAGTTATGAAATAGTAACAATAATAAATGTTTAGCTTACTTCATTGTGCTTGTGGAAGATTAACCAGGTTCTGAAAATACAGTGTAATTTTGAAAATGTAATGACCGTAAAGTTCAAATGCTAATTTTCTCATTAGAACACTGACTTTTGAGTTATAATTCAATATTTTTTGAAATTATTCTTGATTTCTGTTCATAGCAAAAATTAAATACAAAATACGTAATTATGAGAAATTCATTGAAATCCCTCCCATCTTGCTGTTATGCAAAATTTACCCTCTTAGGTCTTCTCCAAAGTTGATGAAAATACAGTGTCAGCCCTTATTAATAAAAAATTAATAAACAAGATCATAGTATACAAGTTTCAATTGGACTTCTCAAATATAGTCAATCATACAAACAATGAACTAAATCAGATTACTCACATTAAGACTAGATATATTATTTTAGAAAATTGTTGCATGACAACCTTTATCAAGTATGTTTGAAAAATAATCTGATAACTTTCTTGGCTTTCAAAGATGTGATAAGCAAAAGAAATATATTAGAAGGAAGATAATAACAACAATGATAGAAATAATATAATCAAACATACACTGGGGAAAAGAATCCTTATTCAATAAATGGTGCTGGGAAAACTGGATAGTCACATGTAGGAGACTGAAGCAGGATCCACACCTTTCACCTCTCACAAAAATCAACTCATGTTGGCTAACAGATTTAAACCTAAGGAGTGAAACTATTAGAATTCTAGAGGAAGATGTTGGAAATACTCTTCTAGGCATTGGCCTAGGCAAAGAATTTATGAAGAAGACCCCAAAGGCAATCACAGCAACAACAAAAATAAATAAATGGGACCTGATCAAATTAAAAAGCTTCTGCACAGCCAAAGAAACTGTCCCAAGAGCAAACAGACAACCTACAGAATGGGAGAAAATTTTTGCATGCTACAAATCCGATAAAGGGCTGATAACCAGAATCTACTTATAACTCAGGAAAATCAACAAGAAAAAATAGAACGACCCTATCAAAAAGTGGGCAAAGGACATGAACAGAAACTTTTCAAAAGAAGACAGAATAATGGCCAAAAAAATACGAAAAAATGCTCAATGTCTCTAATCATCAGGGAAATGCAAATTAAAACCACAATGAGATATCACTTATCTCCAGTGAGAATGGCCTTTATCAAAAAGTCCCAAAACAACAAATGTTGGTGTGGATGCAGAGAGGTAGGAACACTCATACACTGCTGGTGGGACTGCAAATTAGTGCAACCTCTGTGGAAAGCAATATGGAGATACCTTAAAGAGATACAAGCAGAAGTACCATTCGATCCAGCAATCCCATTACTGGGCATCTACCCAAAGGAGCAAATGGTGCTGTATAAGAAAGACACCTGCACC
>CAUYSK010020311.1:0-10954 GCA_963575035.1 Avahi laniger
AAAATATTATGTATGAATGCTATAAAAACTGCTATGCACATAAACTTGAAAACATGGTGGAAATGGACAAATTCTTAGAAATACACAGCCTCTCTAGGCTCATTCAAGAATAAATAGAATCCCTGAAAGGAACAATATCAAGTATCAAAATTGAAGCATCAATAAAAAACCTTCCTAAAAAAAAAGTCCTGAACCAGATGGTTTCATACCCAAATTTTACCAGACCTACAAAGAAATGGTGCCTATCCTGAAGAAATTATTCCACAACATTGAGAAGGAAGAAATCCTCCCCAACATGTTTTATGAAACCCTGATACTAAAACCAGGAAAGGAATCAATAAAAAAGAAAACTACAGACCAATATTCCTTACGAATATAAATGAAAAAATTCTCAACAAAATCTTAGCAAACCGAATTCAGGTGCTTATCAAAAAAATAATCCAGGCCAGGCGTGGTGGCTCATGCCTGTAATCCTAGCTCTCTGGGAGGCTGAGGCGGGCGGATTGTTTGAGCTCAGGAGTTCAAAACCAGCCTGAGCAAGAGCGAGACCCCGTCTACTAAAATTAGAAAGAAATTAATTGGACAACTAAAAATATATAGAAAAAATTAGCAGGGCATGGTGGCGCATGCTTGTAGTCCCAGCTACTTGGGAGGCTGAGGCAGAAGGATCGCTTGAGCCCAGGAGTGTGAGGTTGCTGTGAGCTAGGATGATGCTATGGCACTCTAGCCCGGGCAACACAGTGAGATTCTGTCTCAAAAAAAAAAAAAAAAAAAACTAAACCCAAATGATGTCAAACAAGAAGCTCAGCCCATTTGTTTTCTTTCTGTCAAAGCTCCAGGAAATCACCCTACATTTGGACGGTTGGTACTATCTTAATTTACGAAAAAAGAAGAACTGCCATGTCCTTTGAGAACAAAGAATTTTGACATATAACTTCTGTTTATATGCTAAGTTAACATGTCTTTGGCCTCTTATTTTGGAGGATATTTAGAAACTAGTAAATAATGATTCTTTTCCTCTTGAATGAAATCTGTTTTTATTTTATTTATTTATTTTTTATTTCAAGGTATTGTGAGGGTACAAACATTATGGTTACACTTTATGTCTTTGCCTCACCCAAGTGCTGCTTAAAGGCGTGCCCTTCCCCCCTACAATGCTCCCCATGTCCTTTAGTTGTGGATTTACCCCCCATCCCCCTAATCCTGGAGACTATTTCTACCATGTGATCACCCTAGTGTTGATCAGTTAGTACCAATTTGATGGTGAGTACAAGTAGAGCCCGTTCTTCTGCTCTTGTGGTGCCTCACTTTGGATGATGGGCTTAAGTTTAATCCAGGAAAGTATAAGAGGTGCTAGATCAATGTCGTTTCTTATGATTAATATTCCACTGTAAACATATACCAAATTTTAATAATCCACTCGTGGATTGACGGGCACTTGGGTTGTTTCTACATAGCTGTTTTTAGTCATTCATTCTCCTTTCTCCACTGTATCATGTCCAATCGCTCAGTCACAGTGGGACAAGCATTTTATTACAGCATTCACATCTTACATGGGGATCAGCTCTGGAGTCATCTGTAGTCAAATGTTATGGAATTAAGAAAATCCTTTAAATCTGACTTAAAGTCAGCATATATAGTCTATATATACAACTTTGTATGGTAATTCCTTTACATATTAAATTTGAAAACCACTGAGGCATCTAAAAAATGAACAAAGGGAAAGACTATATGCAGAAGCATAGACATTCAAACCATTCTGTATTTATTTTTTCATTTGTAGCATTTAATTTTTTATTTTTATGGTTGTATATAATAGTCGTATATGTTTATAAGGTACTTGCCTACTGAGTCCCTAGCTAATAAGCAATGGGTAGAAATTTCTAATGTGCTTCTGCTTGCCCACAGTGTTTACTCCATTCCCTCTGGATACTAGGCCTCTATAACCACAAAAAACATAAGCAGATTTTGTGGATCTCGCAAGCCTCCTCCCCACAATGTTGTTATGGGAATTAGAGGAAATGAAAAAGTCATATGGGGAAGAGTTATTTCCTAAAGCTAAGCTTAAGTTAAAAAATAAAAATCGACTGAAATTTAACATTCTTTGAGTGCCTCTTGTCTTGTCTATAAGGCCTTATGCATCCTAAGAAAGTGAAGTTCCTCTCTGTCAAGTTTCTCTAAACTTGGTCTCAAATGCCTAGTTCATCCTCTAGAGGCCAGTTAATGTCAAGCAAGGGTTAATAACTTGGGTATCCCATCTTTCTCCTATTGCTCCAAGACATCTTTCTCCTTCAGATGCTGATGTTGGGAGAACCCTGGAACTCTCTAAAAGTGTGTTGGAGCCATTCTTAACATGGAGAAAACTATCCTTCCTTAGTGGAAAACATATGCTATTTCTAGGAGTAGCATCAATTTTTTTTTTTTTTTGGTTATAAAGAGAGAGCCTAAATATTGGGAATTATTTTAAAACTTAAATGTTCTGTTTGTAGTTAAGTAGGCTTACTATTTAAAGGTAGAGGGAAGATGAGAAGAGAGGCACGATGGAATAACGGAAAGAAAAATGAAATGAAAGTCAGAAATTATGGCTAAGTTTCTCCAGGTCAGGAACTACAGGTTTTAGCCATTTCCATGTCCCTAGTGACTATCCAAATATAATACTGGCTTCTTACAGGCTTCTTCCAGGAAACATTTGCCAAACTTAGATGTTGAGTTTTTGTACCATGTTCTTTCTGAGCCTCAATTTCTTTATCATAAAATAGATAGGACAGGAGATGTCTTAGTAAAATATCAGCTTTAATATTCTAAGAATTCTTGCTAGATCTCATTTCAAGTAAACCAACATCACAGGTTACAAACTGAAAAAGTGCCATAGTTCTAGCTTAAGAAACATTGCCAAGTTCACCAAATTGGCAGATTTCCCAATTTTACCCTTTCTATCTTCACCAAAATCTGTTTTTGCTGAAGTTATTTCTATGACCTAATCCAGCCAGCTAAACAATGGCAGTGGCCCACAAACTTGTCAGCACCTCAGAACCACTGGGAAACTGTTTCCCTCCTCAGATCTACTGAATCAGAATCTCCAAGTATGGGAAACCAGAAATGTATTTGTCAAAAGCTACCCCAGGTGATTCTGATAAACATTCTATGAATCTCTTAGGTTTAAAATCACAAAAGTATATGGTATATACTTTATTGGATGGCATATATTAACAAAGGACCTTTATCATTTTTGGCACTCCATTTTTTTGTTTGTATATTCTTTTAAAAAAATTTCAACATATTTAGGGCATACAAGTTGAATTCTGTTACGTGTTACATATTGCACAGAGGTGAAGTCTGGGCTTTTAGTGCACCCATCACCCGATTAGCGTACATCGTACCCAATAGGCAATTTTTCAACCCTTACCCGCTTTCATCTTCACCCCTTTTAAGTATCCAGTGTCCATTATACCACTCTGTCTGTGCTTGCATAACCTTAGCTTAACTCTCACAAGTGAGAACATGCAATATTTATTTTTCTGTTCCTGAGTGACTTCACTCAGGATAATGGCCTCCAATTCCATCCAAGTTGCTTCACAAGACATTATTTCATTCCTTCTTAAACTGAGTAGTATATATCCTTTCGTTTTAATTTTTTATTAGGGAATATTTCAAACATACACGAAGTCAAGCAAATAGTAAACTCCCATGTACAATTGTCAATTCATTGCCTGTCTTATTTTATCTGTATTGTCACTGCTCCTCCTCTATAGTATTTTGAATGAAGTTCCAGAGAGAGAAAAAGATCTTTTCTGAACCATGATAAAATGGGTCCTTCTCAAAATAATGCGCATCCTAACACTGTGGCGAATGAGGCTTGCAAGATCCACACCTCTAACCTGGAGTGTAGAGCCTAGAATGGGAGAGGCCAGGTATACTGATGAAGGCTATAGACACTGGTAGCCCCATCTCTTCAGAGCCACGGGTGTGAGCCTTTCTTAAGATTAAGATTATTCCCTACACATTGTAGTGTGCTATCACGCCTCCTGGAGTAATATTTAAGTCAGACTATTTTTCTGCTATGGGATCATAGATAGAATTCCTTTGTTCACCTTCACCTCCAATCACAATAAAGGCTAGACAGATCCAAACCAGGTGATCACACCAAAACAACATTAAATGATAAAGTGTAATCTTCATCTAATTCCAGTACTACAATTATGTCAGCAAAGGAAAAAATACTGCTGGAAATACTGCTAAGTGTGTCATACTACCTCCTAAGGATGGTCCTCCCTCTCTCTTTCCTGTGGTAGACCTGAAAGCAGTATTTTAAGCAGTGGAGAAAAGACACAGTTTTAAAAATAAAAACAGGAATTTATTATTCCGTTACTGTTTATTATGATTTGGGCACTCAATATAGAACCAAACATTGTATTCTATAGTTGTGGTATCCTTCTAATATGGAAGGACGTTTCATTTTACTCTGCGGGATTCTCTTCAGTAGTTAGAAGAATGGGGTTTTTCTAAAATGTTTAAGGTCTTAACCATTCAGATGTCATTAAGTCAAACTGCAACAACCTACCATTGCATCCACTTGTTTTTATCCATGAAGGAAAATAAAGTTTTTTTAATGAAAGGTGTCAGAGAGTATAATTGAACCCCAACAGCACAGAGCATAAACTTTTTCCTAAACATTTCCGAGTCATAACGTCTAAACATAATCAGATCAGAGTAACAATACGATCAATCTCACAAAGCTGCAAATCCTAGATGGTATCCCTAGGGGAGCCTGGTTTTCTTTGATTTTGGTCTCCATTACAATGCTACCTTATTAAACTGTTCAAGAAGCAGAAACATGGAAGTGGCTCCCCGAATTTGAGTTTCTATGCTAAATTCTAATGTATGTGACTTTGCTTCTGTGCTTTTTCAGCAACCATAAAAAATTTTAGTTTCAATAAATGTGAGTCATTACTGTTGGGGACAATTATAAAAAGAGGCGATGTGTTGGGTATAGAAAAGAGAAGTAAAAGGATAGCTTCGCTAGAAGAGAAAGGTTTTTAAAACCTTAAAGGAAATAAACACAGATGTTACACAATCCTACATCTGTTAGAAAAGAGGGAGCTGGAAGTATATGTAAGCGGTTAACAGTTTGTCCTTCGGGACTGTGCCTCAAGGAAAAACACAGTGAAATCCAAGGGCAAGATTAACAAATCCAAATCATAAAATCTGAAAACCACGGAATAATTTGGATGGCAAGCCAGGCAATGGAAATAAAATACAGCTTAATTTGATTATCTACAACAAAGCAAAACAAATTTTTAAGTATTTCAATCAAACTACCAGGAAGAATGATCCTAGAACCTTTCCAGTTATCTAGGGATAATAAATGGAAAATAATCATATATGGAATTATTACTAAATTGAGACATAAAAATATCATTCATATTATTTTTCTTTAGTATGTTACCTTAATTGTTTCCTTTCTATAGATAAAAATAAATATTTATAACAGCTTTTATTTGTTTATTGGACACATTGGCTTTTTAATCATTAAAGATTAAAATACGGTATCAATATGTTCTTCAGGGTTTCCAGAGACTAAGGAAATATCCAACAAAACAAATATTAGATATCAAGTATTTACACAGAACATACACTTAATAAAGTACTATTATTATTGACACTCCTGAACAATTACCTACAAATATGAATGTTAGAGACTAAATAGAGTTTATCAATGGGACTCAGTCTTTCTGGATCTTTTTGGGACCTCCGCTTCAATCACAGTTCCACAGATGCCACATGTGGGTTCCAGGATTAAAAACCATGAGGATTCCTTGGTATATAACATCAAGTCCTGTCTACATGTATTTCCCATTCGTCATTAGCAAGATGGGAAATAGTGTCTTCTTATTCAGGTACACTCCAAGTAAATAAACTTTCCTTGATACCTCCAATACCATTCTACCTCATGCCCCTGCACACAATTTTTTAAAACCAGTGCCCTGAAGGCTTGATTCAGAGTCACCTAGAAAACCTGATTCCACTGGCTTCTCCAGTTTTTCCGTGGTCTCAGTGGTTTGCTAACATAATGCCTCACAAATGGCTAATCTGTTGCTGTGCTAAGCAGCATTTCTGCTGTCACTAGTGCAGCAGCGAACGAAGTACCTCACAAGGGAGCCATCGAGTTAAATGGTGCACATTGGACTGGCTATGTTCTCTCCCATTTCGGAATGGCTTCACCTTCTCAGTTCTCAAGTGAAATGAAAACTCCCTCCATCTGTGGCTAGACTTGCATGCTGAAGACGTTTTGAGATTTATGATTCTTACAGAAAGAAGGCATGAGCGACGAAGCACTACCAAATTTAAACTGCCACACTAGCTTTTATAACTGTTACTACTGATGGGGCAGTTAATTGCCTGTGTGCTTCATTTTTAAATTTTGGGCTTATCTGGGAACTGATAATTTGACAAAATTACAAAAAGAGCGCAAAAGGAGAGAAAGAAGAGATGAGATGGAAATTAAGAATAATTTGGCTTGAAATATCCAATCTTTTTATCATGACTACATTTGGTAAAATGATTGGAATCTTTTTAAAATTATGTTTAGTGGAAGTTTGTATATATTAAATTATTACAAGAAATATGTTAGTAGACATTTGTATTGACTGTATTCATCCAGTTTAGTTGTTACAGAATAGTTTAGTTGTTATAGAATTCATTTTCTAAAACTGAAGACAAACATGTAACGAATGATAGTGTTAACAGTGTATACCGTAAATAATGCTAAGGCATATACAATTTGTTCCTCTAATTTGTTTGTTTGCACCTTAATTCTTTTCCTTTCTCCCCATCCCTTCCATATTCTTTTTCTGCATAGATTTGATCTATTAGAATTACAGAAAAGAATCAAAGTATATAAAAATCAACCCAGTCATCACTTATACACTCCTATCTGCCTCTCCTGTTTACTTTTCTCCATAAGTACTTCCGATTATCTGACATATCATATATATTACTCATATTGTTCATCGTCCATCTTTCCTTACAAGAAGCTACAGGCATACCTCATTTTATTGTACTTACCTTTATTTCGCTTCGCAGACATTGCAATTTTTACAAACTGAAGGTTTGTGGCACCCATACACTGAGCAAGTCTATTAGAGCCATTTTTCCAACAGCATGTGCTCACTTCATGTCTCTATGTCACATTTGGGTGATTGTTCCAGTATTTCAAACTTTTTCATTATTATTATATCTGACAGGATGATCCGTGACCAGTAATCTTTGATGTAACTATTGTAATTGTTTGGGGTACCACACCCATATAACATGGTGAACTTAATTAATGAATGTTCTATGTGTTTTGACTGCTCTACCAACCGGCAGTTCCCTCATCTCTCTCCATCTCCTCAGGTCTCCCTATTTCCTGAGACACAACAATATTGAAATTACACTAATTAGTAATTCTACAATGGCCTCTGCGTTCAAGTGAAAGGAAGAGTTGCAGATCTTTCACTTTAAATCAAAGGCTAGAAATGATTAAGCTTAGTAAGGAAGGCAGTTGAAAGCTGAGATAGGCTGAAAGCTAAGACTCTTGTGCCAAACAGCCAAGTTGTGAATGCAAAGGAAACATTCTTAAAGAAAATTAAAAGTGCTACTCCAGTGAACATACAAATGATAAGAAAGCAAAACAGCCATATTGCTGCTATGAAGAAAGTTTGAGAGGTTCGGATAGAACATCAGGCAAGCCACAACACATTCCCTTAATGCAGAGCAAGGTCCCTAACTCTCTTCAACTCTGTGAAAGCTGAGATAGGTCAGGAAGCTGCAGAAGAAAAGTTTGAAGCTAGCAGAGGTTATTTCACAAGGTTTGAGGAAAAAAGCTGTTTCCATAACATAAAAGTGTAAGTTAAAGCAGCAAATGCTAATTGAGAAGATGCAGCAAGTTATCCAGATGATCTAGTTAAGATAATCAATGGAAGTGCCTAGATGAAACAACAAGATTTTCAGTGTAGATGAAACAACCTTATATTGAAAGAAGATACCACCTAGGACTTTCATAGTTAAGAAGGAAAATTCAATGCCTGGCTTCAAAACTTCAAAAGATAGGCCAACTGTCTTTCTTGTTAGGGGCTAATACAGCTGGTGACATTAAGTTGAAACCAATGCTTATTCACTATTCCAAAAATTCTAGGGCCCTTAAGAATTATGCTAAATTGACTCTTCCTGTACGATAAATCGAACAACAAAGCCTGGATAACAGCTTATGTGTTTACAGCATGGCTTACTGAATTTTTTAAGCCTACTATTAAGACCTACTGCTCAGAAAAAAAGATTCCTTTCAAAATATTACTGTTTATTGACAATGCACCTGGTCATCGAAGAGCTCTGATGGAGATGTACAAGGAGATTAATGTTTTCATGCCTGTTAATACAACATCCATTTTGCAGCCAATAGATCAAGGAGTCATTTTTAACTTTCAAGTTTTTTTTTATTTAAGAAATACATTTCATAAAGCTATATATAGCTGCCTTAGATGGTCATGCCTCTGACGGATGTGGGAAAAGTAAATTAAAAACCTCTGGAAAAGATTCGCCATTCTAGATGCCATTAAGAACATCATGACTCATGGGAGGAAGTCAAAATATAAACATTAATAGGAGTCTGGAAGAAGTTGATTCCAACCCTCATGATGACTTTGAGAGGTTCGAGGATTCCGTGGAGGATGTAGCTGCACATGTGGTAGAAATAGCAAGAGAACTAGAATTAGAAGTGGAGCCTAAAGATATGACTGCTATAATCTCATGATAAACCTTGAATGGATGAGGAGTTGCTTCTTATAGATGAACAAAGAAAGATTTCTTAACATGGAATCTATTCCCGGTGAAGATTCTGTGAACGTTGTTAAAATGACAACCAAGGATTTAGAATATTACGTAAACTTAGTTGATAAAGCAGCAGCAGGGTTTGGGAGGACTGACTCCAATTTTGAAAGACGCCTGACTGTGGGTAAAATGCTATCAATTAGCACTGCATGTTACAGAGAAATCTTTAGAGAAAGGAAGAGTCAATTGATGGGTTAAATTTCACTGCTGTCTTCTTTAGGAAACTGCCACAGACACCCCAGCCTTCAGCAACTAACACCCTGATCAGTCAGCAGCCATCAATATCAGGCAAAATCCTCTACCAGCAAAAGACTGCAACTCACTAAAGGCTCAGGTGATTGTTAGAATTTTTTAGCAATATAGTATTTTTAAATTAAGGTATTAATATATACTTTTTATAGACACAATGCAATTGCACACTTAACAGACTACAGTATAATGTAAACATAACTTTTATATGCACTGGGAAACCAAAGAATTCATGTGACTGGCTCTATTGCAATATTCTCTTTATTGCAGTGGTCCGGAACTGAACCTGCAGTATCTGTGAGGAATGCCTGTATGCTCCTTGAGAGCAGGGATTCTTTATTTCTTTTGTACACTAGTTCAATACCGATATGTAGAACAGTGCCTGACCCATAGCAAGCACTTGATAGAAAACAGGTATTTTGATTAAACAAATAAACATTTGTTTGCTGAAAGTGACATCATGGTATAGGAGGGAAACTAAGGTTATAAGGGTGTAAAAGAAAGAAAGAATGGGAAGTTATGACCATAATTAGCTCCAGGGAAGGCTTTAAAAGCTTTGAAAATTTATCACTATTGCTCCTCCATTTTTTTCTGATAGCCCATTAAATTCCCTTCTGTTTTAGCTATATACTGCCTACATCCTTGGTACCCAGGACCCAGATGATGATGATGAGGAGGAGGAGGAGGAGGAGGAAGCTCAGCATTTAATAAGTGTTTAGTCTGTGCCCAGCATTGCCTCAGACATATTATATATTTGATCTTATTGTTACAACAATCCTATATGATCATAATTTTACAAGGACACAAGAAAACCTCACATTTTTGTGTTGTGTGAGGATTAAATGAGTTAATATATATTAAGTGATTGGAACAGTACCTGGCTATAAACGGTACATAAGTATTTGCTACAGCTATTGTTATTATCATTATTGTTTTATTTCCATTTTGGTGATGAGGAAACTGAGACTCAGAGTGGTTACTGAGTTAACCAATACACAGTGAAAAGTCAGAAGAACCTATATTATAGCCCAATCTATGATTTTTTTCCTCTATATGACATTTGTACTAGTTGGCAGCTCAAACTCTTAACCCAGTTTTACTAAGTCTTCCCTACCACTGGAATAACTCATGCCTGAGCTTTTGTGAGAAGTACTCCCATCAAAGCATACTGGCCCATAGATTATTCTTTCAAGATGCTAATTCTTGCTGATAGAACACACCAAGTTAATATTTTACATGTGATAATGTTTCATTTATATTCTTCTCTAATGATGCACTCTGTCTTTATCCAATTTTTCCCAAAATGTTTTCCATAAAACAGTATTTCTATAAGTCTCCTTGAAAAAGTTGTCCTGGGCAACTAAATTTGAAAAACAACAAATTGTATGTTTTCCTTATAGAGTCACAAAGCATCCTGGCATTTAAAGGTTTTGAAAAGTCTGAGTAAAGAAATCAGCTTAACTTTGTTTAGCCCAGAGGTTTCTAATGTATTTGATGACAAAATCCTTAAAAAAGAAAAAGAAAAAAGGAAAGATTTATTACTAATCTAAAAGCGACACTTTGAGAAATGTTACCTCAAGCTAATGGAATGAATCTAATGCTGGAAATTTCAGGTTACAGAGCAGACATTTTGTTGGAGAGGGGTTTTTTTGTTTGTTTGTTTTGTTTTTTTTTTTTTGAGACAAAGTCTCACTGTGTTGTCCGGGCTAGAGTGCCATGGCGTCAGCTTAGCTCACGGCAACCTCAAACTCCTGGGCTCAAGCAATCCTTCTGCCTCAGCCTCCCGAATAGCTGAGACTACAGGCATGCGCCACCATGCCCGGCTAATTTTTTCTAT
>CAUYSK010020313.1:0-56458 GCA_963575035.1 Avahi laniger
GGATCCTTCTAGAGCAGCAGCTTCAGACGTTCATGGGGGTGGGATTTCAGCCGGGGGTGCTTCTCTGATATCCCACTGAGACCTATAGATTCCCACTCCACTAAACGTGTAGAAACATCCCGGATTTTTCAAGTGTGTTGACTCTAGTTTGAACAATAATTGTTCTAGGGTCTCAGATTGTTAAATCAGGAGATATAGACAATGGGGAAATAATTCAAAGGCAGTCTGATTACACACGTTATGTTTAAAAATTAGTAGGTTTTATTTAGTATGAACAGATGGGTAAGTTTATCAATAACTTTTTAATAAATCTTGTTCACAGTATCTGTATGTTTTATATATTCAAGCTCCTTCCAAGTATATTTGGAGATAGAGGATATAAAAATGTTTCTCCACAAACTATCCACCAGTATAAAAGGGAACATTGAATTTTAGAGCAGACATAGAATGTTATGTGTACCATGGGCTCATTTTGCAGATGAAAAGATGAAGACCACCAAAGGCAAACACCTGACATTGGCCTTCTGAGTATACACTGTTATGATTATTTTAAAACCACCACCAAAATGCCTGAAATATTTAAAATGTTTTACTTTTAACATAGCAGTATGACGTAATTTGTTATTTGATAGCATACACAGAAAGGGTGACACAAAATAATGAATTTGAAAGGCTACTATTTCTTTTTGTTCTGTTTTTTTTGGGGGATGGGGGCTGCTTGCTTTTCCCTTTCAAATACTCAGCTGATACGTGGCAACAAGAACTGCTCTGAGTGAGTTCTCCATCTGTGGGGGTGTTGCTGGGTTTCTCAAGTGGATGGTAACGGCAGACCAGGGCAGCCCTGGGTACAGCCCCACTCAACCCGAGTGGGAAGAGAAAGATGCCATGGCCCAGGTGGAGAGGAGAGCTGCTGGTTGACACAAGTGACAGCAAGCAGCTCCGGGACAACTGAACTTCCAGAACACTGTCCTGCTACACTTTGGATCTCAAACACTAAGAACTGCAGATGCTCAAGCTCACGTCTTAAGGTTTGCTGAGGGAAGCAGTGTTTACTACAGGACTCTGTCCGCTCCGGCTGCTATAACAAATACACCGTAGCCCGGGGGCCTAGGCAACAAGCATTTACTTTTTTCAGTTCTGGAGGCTGAAGTCCAGAGAGGGCCTGCTTCCAGGTTCATAGACGGTGCCTCCCTGCTGCGTCCTCACACGGCAGAGAGTGCAGAGGGAGGAAGCAAGCTCTCTTGCGTCTTCTAACAGCACGAATCTCATCCACGAGGGCTCCACGCTCTTGACCTGATCACCTACCAAAGGCCCCATCTCCTGATACCATCAAATCAGGGGTTAGGATTTCAACTAAAAATTTGGGAGAACACAAACATGCAGTCCTTGACGTTGCAGGCCACACAGATGTCTTTTTAGCCAAATGGCAATCGTATCACTGGTACCCCACCAAGGTTCAAACACAAACCCACAGCATGAAAAGTGCAAAACAGATGCAACCCTGCAACATTTTTCTAGAGAAGCAAACCCATGGATTTAACATTTCGTTGCTATCTCCTCTCCCTATTTTTTTGGTTCCTAACAGAGAGCAATTGTCAATGGAGAAAGCAGCGTTGCATAGAGTTAACTCTCCTCTCAAAGGGAAAAGGGAATGTCACTAACTTCAGCTGCCAAAAAGGGAGCCTACTGTTTGGGGATTACTACCCTGCTTCCTTTTCCTTCGCACTTTCCCTAAATGCAGAGGTCAACTAAATACATCTGGGAAAGGGGTCTATTAAAAAGGTGGATACTATCTAGTTAGCTCAGAAAATTCTAGTAAAAATTTAAACCATAGGTACTTTTCCTTCTGAGATGCAGAAGCCTCAGGGGCTTTTTCTACTTATACTGCAGGTAACTGAGGAAGGAAAACAAAATAAAGCTACCAAAGGATACCTTTCCAATGGGCTTGGTTCCTGACGGTTCATTTATTGATCTAAACTACCAAGGTCTTTCGTGTAGCTCTCTTTCCGAGTGCCCCGAAATCGAGCCTGCTAATCTTTACTGAAATGCACCCCGTCTTTGCCTGGCGCTGTCTCCTCCCTTCTTCATTTCTCAGAATCCAAACGTGAATGCCACGGGCTTTTGCAGTCAATAACTAACACGTTTAAAATATGAATGAAAAACAGTGCAAAGAAAACAAACAAAAAAACTTTAAATACAGGGATATCTTGCCGTTACTCTTGTGAATTCATTGGCTTTTTCATTCAAATATAGAAATTCACCTTGGCTGTGAGGATTCCAGCTGGCTCTAGAGTGGCTGATGGGCAGTAATCTGGTTGCCCTCTGTGAGAGACAGAGTCACTCTTCCTGTACAGGTGGCATCTCATGAACCCCTGGGGCCTGGTGCCTGGAGGTTCACCTTGAAATTGATGGTCCCTGCCTATCTGGGGCTGCCCTGATATACACCATCTCCCCAAACTGGCCACCAAAATTAGCAGTCTGTGAGGGGTTACTGCGTTCGCATTACAGTGTTCTCAAACCTATGCTCTAGGAACTGTATTGTGAATAGGGTTTCCCAAGTATCGGCTTAAACTCATCGCATTTTGAATGAAGGAGATCTGCTTTCTGTCCTGCTATTTTCCAAATTGAAAGTTATTGTAATAGTGTTTCCTAAGGCACGTGGTATGATCACCCACAGGATTCGTCATTCAGGCGATGGCGTAAACCCAGAATTAGAACACTAAGTTCTAGTCTCCTGGGATTCAGGGACCAATGGTTGACAATGATAACCTTCATTTTCTAATTTGTATAATTTATTTTAATAAATAAAGAATGAGCATGGTCTCTGCAAGGCATAAGCTAAGTGTTAATAATACAGAGGAGATGAGTTCATAGGTTAATTAAAAAAAGGAAATAGATAAGTTTGAGGCACTTTCCATGTACTGAATACTATGCAGGGTGTTAATCTGCAGATGTTATTTTCATTTTTTTTCAGCTTTCCAAACCAATACATAGAGGTTAGGTTGCTTATCCGAGGTTCTTAAACTCACTATTAATAATCAATAGAGCCTGAGTCTATACCCAAGTTTGTCTGGACACAAAAATTTGCCATTTCCATGAAGCCATATTCTAAAATGAGAAATCTTCCAGTGCACACATTAAGGTCCATGGCTTTAAGCAAGACCTTTTCTATCTATGCAGATACTAGCAAAGTTGGATATTCAATATGAAATTTCCAATTTTGTCTAGTGTCAGCATTATACTTCTTAGGTTAGTGAAAAAAACTAATAGCTCCAGCTATTAAATCATGATGATTATGAACATGCTTTGCAGTCTATAAAAGTTACTATAGATTGATCCTGTTGAAATCCCTATTTATTTCTATTGCACCAGGAAAGGATAAACAGAATTGCTTTTTCTAGAGACAGAAGATTATATTCCCATCTAGGGGCGAATATAGTCGCAGCTGGGCCATTATAATTGTGACTCATTTAAAATGGCTCGTTATTAAAACTGGATTGTTGTGGATTGCGACTTTATTCAATTGAGACAATTATGTGTTCTCTGTGATTCAAATCAATGATTTCAGGCAGCAGTTGATTGTTTCAGCTTAATTTGTTGTGCCTTTTGCTTTTTTAGACAGCTATTGGATATCAAATTCTGAAATTAGATTTTAATATCCTTTTGTGGAAATTTCACATGTATATTGCATTTGCTTTCACAAATGTCATGATGCTCTTCTCCCTATGCGAGTTCACGCACAGGCTCAGACAATATCGACCCACTGACAGCACAGATGTGCAGACCTTGCACGCAGGAACATACGAGTCTTCTGTAAAGTAAAGCTGCCTCTACGGCTTTGGGACAATTAAATATACTATGTCAGGATTCACTCCTTCTGTGTACTGTCCCAGCTCCAGAACATGTTGATGAAGAAATTTCACCCTTTTGTAGGCTTTCTGTTTTCCGTGTGTTCTAGGAGGAAGTATTCAGAAATTACTGGAAGCTCCAGGAAATGCTGCCATAAAGCTTAAGCAAATAGGTGCCTCTGTAGGTGGAAATTTCCCAAGCCCTGCTCTCCAAGGGTTGATGGCAATCCATGGTGCCCAGTGATGATGAAACATGTTCTGGTAAACAAGTCTTGCCTCCAACTTATTAAGACTCCTGTAGCCTTAAATGAGTCTTGTGGAGGCAGACAGGTCCCCACAGCACCGTTTGTGTGAGAGGCAATTTTGACTCTCCGTTCACAGTCTGTTTCCAGCCACACCCTGGGGGCTGGCAATGAAATCATCACATCCTGGTGCAAAATGATGATTTTTATTTTTGATAACGTATAAAATCACAAGAATGTAAAATTCACCTCTAGCATTGGGCTACCTATGCTTATTCACCTGTAGTAGGTCTCACCTGATGCTGGCAGAAAATATCAATAGTGTGGGGGAGAGATGGGGAAGAAGGAGAGAACAGAGGCACACCTGCATGGACCAAAGATGTACATTACTAAGATATCCATGTGTTTGTGTCCCAGGGATCAGCTTTGTTTTAAAGAAATACAACTAAAACCATGGAGGTCTTGTGTAGATAATAATCAGCCTAATTGGAATTGAAATAAATACATGTTTAACTCTCAAATCCATACCAGGCTCACTCCTAGATTTTGAAACAGCAGGTATCTCTCTTAAATGCTATGCAAGGAATATGAAAGTGTTAGAAGAATTTGGATATTGTGAGCTCTAAAAGGCCTTTCAACTTAAAGAATATATGACTTTATGGTAGATTGAGGCTCCCCTGGGAGATGAGAACTGATGTAAGAGAGATATTAAGAAAGTACCAAGACTTTAAAAAAAAAGTATTTCTGTTTTGTGCAATCTCACCTTAAGACCGAGACGCTCCCACAGAAACCGCTCCCAGCCCTGGGGAATCATGCAACCTACACCAGAAATTAATATGACTGCGCCTTCCAGACTAGAAACCTGCAGCCTCTGTAGCAGAGAAGCGCTCACTGACAAAAAATAAATAACTTTATCAAAACAAGGAATGTTTGACTATTTAAATTTGTCCAGAGAGCAGTCACTTAACCATGATGAAAATCACTGCAGTGATTCTAGTGTGTGTCCTACCTGCTGCGATGATGTGAGCTGTAGTAGCAGTATCTAGACCAGGAAAAAGATGGTCTAAATAATTTACAATCCAAAAAAACTAACAAAAATTCTACCCTGTGTAGCTTTTTCATTGGAAGCATCTATGGATTGCATCTTTGTAATGTGCATGTGTTTATGTGGCTTAGAAGGAGAATTTTGAAGGGGAGAAAGTTTTTCATAGGCTCAGAGGAATTAGAGAAAATCAAACAAGTATAGGTATATTTTTACTACCCAATGTCAAGGCAAATGGCCACAAGGAACAGTGTAAAGTGGGAGCACTTGGTGTGGCTAGAAAGAGGCCGTCACTGCAAGAAGGCTGAGAGGCAAAGGTCTGGCCCAGGCCTTTCTCGTTGGCTTGTAGAGGCATCTCCTCCTGCAGTCTTCACATTGTCCCTCCTCTGTGACTGTGTTTGTGTCCAGGTCTACGCTTTATAGAAGGACATAGTCATATTGGGTAAGGAAAGACCCACCCTTGTGACTACATCCTAACACAATTATTTTCAAAGACCTCATCTCCAAATAAGGTCCCCCTGGGAGGCGCTGGGGATGAGACTTCAACCTATGAATTGGGGGAGACACATTTCGATCTGCAGCGGGGGACTTTCCCCGCACCTCTGAAACAAAGAAACGATGGTCTACACAAAAGGGGGAACATGTGAGTGGTGTTTGTGTATGTGTGCAGGGTAAGTGTGTGGGGTGTGATTGTGTGTGCATATGTGTGGTGTGTAGGGTGTGTGTGTGATGCATGCGTGTGCATGTGTGTAGGCCGTGTGTGAGTGTGTTTGTGTGTTTGTCTCTCATAGGCCCACCAGATCCCATCCTTTGCTGACACAATTGCAACCGTGGCTGGAGGACACCAAGTTCCACTACCAGCTGGTAGCTCCATTTTTGTTTTTTTTTATGTCTATTATGTGAAATACACCATAAAAGCCCTTAAAATATATCAATACGAAATTATGCCATCCAGCTTTCTCTATCTGGGGTGTTTACTGAGTTAAACACAGACAACTAGACAGGACAAGTAATCAATACCGAAAATTGGCCTGGAAAAGTGTCAGGTATTCAAGAAAGAAGCAAATAATTTAGTGAAATAAAATCACTTTCAAATGAAACAGCTCTATAAGAATATATAAAAATATAGGAAAAAACAAAACAGGAGTTTGAAATCAAGATTAATTGCTTAACATCTCTGCTCCTTGGTACTGTGGCAGAGACTGACTCTTTCTTCCGAAGTTGTAGCATGGCCGGGGAGTGGCCCGTGGCTGCCTAGCTTGTGCTCAGCGCCTTGCAGCCAGACGTGGTTACGGAGAAGGGGCCCTGCCCCTCCCTGTTCTGGGCCTGAAGACGCTGGGCATTTCTTCCACATATTTTCTTTCCGTTTCTTGAGATCTGAAACATGGAAACGTGGAAATGCTGGGTTTCCAGTTCTGACCACATGAAAAGGGAGACGACATTCAGGGTTCCAAAGTGATTATGTTGGAAGCCACCTTTGTCCCCTATGGTTGAGGGAAGCAGACCCGTTGCTGCGGGCAACGCGCGCGTCAGGTCTCTGTCTGCGCCTGTTTGGGGGCCTCGCCGGCATCGCATCTCAGCCTCTGCACCGTGCCGTGGTGCCTGTGTGTTGGAATGGCAGTCGCCTTTCCGAAGACAATGCCTGTGGAAGTGCTTTAAAAACCGTAAGGCAGTTTGCAAAAGGTGACCCCTGGGACACAGAGGAGTGACATCAACCGTTGATGGGGAGGTTGAACATAGGGAATGAAGGAAAAAAGGACGAATATCAATCCCCTCATATTTGGATATAGAGTCTAAGCAGCCATGAAAGAAATAAAGTTTTAGTAATAATACAATAATATTAGTAATTATACCTCCTTAAATTTAGAAAGCCATTTTTACCATTTTATCCTTATTATATATATACATATATATATTAAGTAGGCAGGTAAGTAGATGTTTCTGTTTAACAGATGAACAAACTGAACACTGAACAGCTAAGAAAACTGTCATCCATTTGTGGGTAACAATTTGTGGCAAGACTAAAAGAGCACCCCAAAAGAGGCCCCAGGCATTAAAGTAGAGATCTCTATCATTCTATAGACCTAAAACTGTAAGTTTCAGAAAGTTTTAAAGTATAAGAGACTAAGAGTTTTCCATCTGATTTGTGGTTACACAATTATTTGTGAGGCTGTTCAAAGGAATTCCCTAAATGATAGTCCTTGCCGATCAGAAATCTCCAAAGAAATTTTTCTGTGTGTAAACACAGGCCCATTTAATACGACCTAAAACAGTGCATCTACATGTCCATGGGGATATCCGTAGGAATTCTAAATTAACAAGTTTTTCTTCTAAACAGCCATTTGCGATATTGAAAATACTTGTTGATATTTCTCTCAGATACAAACTTTTCAGTCAGAAATTCATTCAGAATGTTTAAAAGTCCCCCAATAATAATCATCTTCATTTTAAATTTAAAAAGTGTTGAGGAGAGCGAGTTTTCTGTGAAGATATTTCATCCCATCACGGGGCGGTGGAACAGAAGAGGCGGCTCCGGCTGCGCGGGTCAGAGGTTGTCGGCGCAGACGCCCGTCTGTGCAGGCTGCTGGGGACAGGAATAGAGTCACCCACGCTACTGACCTGGCTCAAAGAAGAAAAGTTGTCCTGGGTGTCTGTGGGACAGCGACCAGCGGGTGGAGAGTCAGAGCCGCGTGCGGGAAGGCCCTGTCTGCAGATCGGAGATACTCGGGAGGAAATCGCAGAGCGGTCTCCACACAGACGCGATCTGCAGCCCAGGGAGGGGACGGTGGCCAACAGCGTCTTCAAGGAGGCAGCGATAAGGTGGAAGATTACATCAGCCAAGGAAACAACCAGAAAAAGCCGCAGTAGGAGTGGCGTAACACGAATGCATGAATCCCTAGCAGAGTAGCCCAGGGTCAGGGTTGTTGGGTGCGCTGTTGGCAAGACCTCTAGGTGAGAAGAGAGAGGAGAAGAAACCAGACTGAAGGCATGTCTAGTACGTCACCCACGTTAGGGGCACATAATTCTGCTTCATGGGCATCGGGCTATTACATGAAAAGACTTTGACCCATTTCTAATTATTTGGCAGAGAAACTGAGAAGAGAGTTTCCAGATGAAACAGGAATATCCAAAGAGGTTTTAACTTCAGATAAACAATGAATAATGTTGCGTATAACTATGTCCCAAGTACTTACATAAAGCTTGGCAATATTTGAGACATACTTATCATAAAGAGATGTTTATTATTTACCAAAAAGAAGTATTTTTACTTGAAAAATCTTGCAGCTCTAATTGAGAAAAAAAAGTGGGAAGGCTGACTTCCCACACTAAACCAAGCCCCGAAACAAAAAAAGACATTCCTGCTGTGGATGGGTACTGAGAGTCAGGGAAGATTAGGTGACATTAAGACTCATATTGAGTAGAATTCTTGGTCCCAAAGAGAATTTCAGGTATTAATATCCTATCTTATTTTCCTGGAGGAAAAGATTGGAATTCCACGCCTTGGAGTAATCTACCTGCACAATCTACCAAAGCCAAAATACCATATTCCGGGAGAATTCAACATTCCCCAAATGATGATGAACACTGTTGTAGTTTCTAAGAGTTTCTAAAAGATAAACAGGCATAGTTTCTAGTTTAGATAAAATGTTGTAAGGGAACAAAGAACAGAATTTTAATGATCATATTTATGGAAAAAGACAATAGAAAGAAAAGAGGAATTCTTATAGCAAATCTTTGTTCCCTTCCAAACTTTTCAGCTGTTCACACACTGAATCAAATTCATTTCAGCAAATGGCAGCATGTTGGGAAGGTCACAGTTGCACAAAGCTGCCTGAAAATGCCTACTGTTTATGACTCTGTTCAGACTTCATACTCATCGTGAATCTATGCTGGCTAACCCCAAACCCGGCCTCCTCCCGCTGGGCTGATCTATCTGTCCTGACACCTACTCGCACTGCTAACATATCACTGAGCACATGGTATTCAAGCTATGTGTTCACGTGGTAACTCCTCACCTCGCTCCATCCCCTAAATTATGAGCTCCAACAGGCGAGGGGCACAGCGGCAGTAGAATCAGTGGGTGAACTGCCTGTTATGTGATTGTGTATTGTTTTCTTAAAGTGAAAACAGAAATGAAATACAAAGAATAATGAATGAATATTGGATAAAGAAGATAAAATCCTGGCGTATATAAATTTAAACTCCACGTGAGAAAAAACTCCACGAGAGCATCAAGGGAGGCAAGAGAAAGCGGGTGCTGAGGAAATGTAGCGGATCAAGGAGACGCTCTTGAAGGAGGAAAAGCAGAGGAAAGGGTGTTGGCAGAGAGGGGAGCCAGAGAACAGCACGCGGACTCGCAGAGTGAGAGGACTGGCAGCGGGGAGGCAGGCAGAGCCTCGCACGGGAGGAGCTCGGGGAGGGAGGGGTCCCCAAAATATTGTGCGTTGGTATAAAGAGATAAGGATCTAGAGTTGAAGCAGGGTAGCCAGTCTCACTGAATCCAAGAATTTTTATGTGTTATGAATGTGTTTAATAAAAGCATAGGAAAAAAATTTATGCTTCCAAATATATACAGTGGTTATATTTGGGTGGTGAGATTATATGTTATTTCCCCCTTCTTTCTGGTTTTGTTAATCCATCTTTTCCAGCAGCGTATCTGCTTTTAAAGTAGGAAAAAAAAGCTCCCCCAAAAGCCGTAGAAACTCTTCTTATGCCTTGAGATTAAGCCCCTATTTTATTAGTTGATGCATGTGGAGGTTGTACCTTAAATGTTTTAAGTCAAAATAGGTAAATGTACATCCGTTGGTGCACATATCAAAAATGTAAAAGAATATTTTTCCTTTGAGTATGGGTGTACTTGTGGGAGTTCCACATCATCTTCATTTAGTAAAGCAAACCCGTAATACTTAGTCGTATTTTCCACTTTGGATTTTTTTAAAATGTAACAAAAAAAAAAATAAAAAAACTGGGGACCTTTGCAAAACAATCCCGATCTCCAGATTTTTTTTCCTCAAGTTTTCTGCAGTTGCATTGTTAATATCTGATTTAAGAGCAGTATTTACTAGGTCTTTCCAGAGTATTCAATTTGATTTTCATGGAAACAGTAGCCCTCTTTCTTTTTGCATTCTTATAGTATTGATTTTTGCAATTACAATGACAGATACAACTACCGTAAACTAGTTTGGGAAGAAACAGTCAACTAAAATGAGAACTGTATGAAACTAGCAACTTAATTGTTCATTCCTATACATATTATACAGTGTGTACTCTTTTTTGCGGAGGTGGGGTCTGGCTTGAACTCAGCATGATTTTGAGATTCATTCATGGAGTACATATATCAACATTTCTTTCCTTTTTATTGTTGAGCAGTAATCATTGCATGGATATGCCGCCATTTGTTTAGTCATTTACTTGTGGATGGACATGTGCGCTGTTCCCATTGGGACTATTACAAATAAAAGTGCAGTGAGCATTTGGGCCCCGGCTTTGTGTGGACATAGGCTTTCCTCTCTGCTGCATAAACACTCCCGGAGTAGAACGGCTGGTTTGTATGGTTAGATGTATGTTTAACTTTTTAAGAAACTGTCAAACTGTTTTTCACTTCATACCATATACAAAAATGAATTCAGAATGAATCACAGACCTAAAGTGTAAGAGCTAAAATTATGAAATTTCTGAAAGAAACAATCCTAGTAATTTTGTGTTTAGTAAAGATTTCTTAAATAGGACACAATAAGCAAGAACTATGAGAGCAAACATCAGTATATTGGACGTTCCTGAAATAAAATAAAGACATAAAAAAAGACATAAAAATGAAAAGGAAAACCACAGCCTGGGAGAAAATATCTTCAAAATGTATAACCACCAAAAGATTTGTATCATATCAACAAAAAAATTGTATCTTATAACTTCATAAGAAAACAACCAATAAGTGTTTTAGATGAACAAAAGATGTGGACCCTTCCCCCAAAAAGGATACCAATGTGAAAGATGCTCAACATAGTCACTAGGAAAAATAAAACTAAAACCACAGTGAAATGCCACAAAAACTTATTAGAATGGCTAAAATTAAAGCCTGAACATCCCAAGTCTTGTCGAGACTGTGGAGTAACTGATTCTCAGAAGGCAACATTCAGGGATTTTCATGAACTACTACTGGAAATATAAAATGGGAATCCAAGAAATATTTTAAAGGGAAAATCATTAGGCCTTGTACCCAGTGGGCTTATGTGAACAACAAAGGAGAAAAATTATTGTCAGATATAACAAGACATTCAGAACACGAGGAACTAGAAGAATAGTTTTTCTGGAGATGGAAACAGAGAAGTCAGAAGAAAACAAGAGTTTGGAAAAGGAGATAACTCCTGATTATATTTACCAGAAAAACCTTCACGTTCAATAATGTAGATAAGCACATTCCCCAACTGCAATTATATATTTAACTGAAAAAGTATCCTCATTTTTCAAAAAAGTTTTCATTTAAGAAAACCTTATGAGAATATATATAAGAAATGATCGTTGGTTAGATCTTTAATGAATAGCCATTTTTTAGAACAACCAAAGCACCCTAACTGAGGGGTATCCTAGGAAACCCCAGATGGATGGCTACGCCGTTTGCACTCTGGATACTTCCAATAATAATTGATTATTGACATATGCTGTGTAACCTCTAAAACTGGGCAATTAAATATAAAAATAAAGCAATATTTGAATGGGTGAAACAGCATTTTGAATATTTCCCATGCATTCAGAAACTCAAACAGTAAGGTAGTAGCATGCTACTTTTACACTTTTTGGATCATGACCATGAGATACTAGAATTTTAAATTTTCTGTCTCCATAATGAATTAAAATGATAAAACACTAGCTTCATTTAAATTTTCTGATAAGAATCAATGATTGAACAATTCAAGTTGTACCCATTAAGTATAACTGAAAACATGTTGCCGAAAGCCAGTACAGCGAGTGGACGCAGGCTAAAGGAAGGGAAGCCGTGATCCCATCTGGCCTTGACAGAGGAGCCATCAGGAGACCAGAGATGGGGGCAGTTTGCGCAGCGGCGCCCTGGCTGCCCTTGCTGCCTTTCCTGCTACAATGGCTAGAATTCGAAGAGCTGGTTCCTCAAATCTCAAAGCTTTATACCTTAAGATGACACTGAAGGAACAATTCTCCTAGACGAACGGGGTGTAACTTGAGTAATCTCCACGGGACAGGCGCCTGTACCCTCATTTGCATTTACACAATTCCTTTTTAATCTGGTAATTATGTAAATAGCAGACAAGATTTTTGACATCTCACTTTCTTATTCTGCTTTGGAAACTGACTAGACATTACGTTGTAGGCAATTTGCTATTTTAACACACAGAAAAGATGGATTTGTTTGAGCAAAAATAGAACAAATGACTGAATTTCTGTTTTCCAGAATGCATCTATGTATTTTTGTTCTATTGTTCAAATGATTTGCAGAAGTGGAGGGGTCCATTCGAACCCGGCTGGAATCGTGGACATTTGTCATTTCTGTCCCTTTCACTCCCAAGCCCTGCCCACATCGTCTAGATTTGCCCCAGTGCTCCATCTGAACACCTAAAGATTATGTCCTAGGAGCTCAGGCCACACATAGGTCTGATATATGAACACGCCCGAGTAAGACTATTTTGATTCTTACAATTATACAACTAGCAATGCAAACTAAAAAGGCAAAAAGTAAAGCACTACGAAAGTGTCTTTTCTATGAGTATTCCCTACATGCTAAATTATTCCTGGCATTGTATTTTACATACTGCAAACTTCTCCAAGTTAATTAATCTCTATGATCTTTTATTTGTAAAATAGAGATAATACCACATTTAGAAGACATTTGAGGTAAAATGAGATGACAGCGGTGAGATAATTTACAACGTACCTGCCATATACTCTAGTTCGATGAATGCTAGTGGTCTTCCTTTCTCCAATTCTGAATCTATTCGGGATTCACAGCCTTAAACCCACCAGGCAGTAGCCAGTGCTCATGTCCTCTAAGCGAGAGGCTTGTGGGGCTATCACAGCCCCGTGCCCTGCACAGAACACCCACGCGGTCAGCGCTGGTCTGTGCCATTTACCTCTGAGTGTCTTCAGCACCAGAAGATGCAGTGAATGGTGAGTTAATAGTCATGCAGGATTTATATAGAGTCAGCATCTCTTCAACCCAAAAGCCTGAATTTACAAACAAGTTAAAAATGAATGCCTTTCATCAGCTTTAATTTTCTAATGCAGTGACCCATCCTAACACTGTGTAATAACAGGTCCCAGAGTGACAATTAAAATAAATCACCCTACAGAATATGCCATTAGAAGCATTCATGCCTCATCAGTAACTGAATTGTCTTATATAATATATCCTGAGGAAATATTTATAATTTGAGCTTCAGTTCCCCAAAGCACACGGTGATTAATATTCTGCCCTTGTTGTAGATCTCTCAGAAATTGAAACACGATTCACATATTATTTTCCGGGTGACAGTCTAATTTTGTGTTAATGGGGAGTACCAATGGCTAATCACGAACCAATAGCTATTGATCCAGAATGGATTCTCGTCCTGCAGAGCCCAAGAAAATGATAAGACTTTGCACATCTCTCCCTTTTTAAGAAAAATTCTCGAACAACTGAGCTCATTTTTCCTCTATTAATAAAGGCGATAAAAGTCTTTTGAAGGAATCAAACAAAAAATTGATTTCTCTTTTACCCTTTTAAAAAATATATCCTAAATAGTGAAGGAGTATATTGGGAGACGTCAGGTGTAGGTGAAAAAGCCACATAGTTCCTTCCGCCACAAACTTCTCACTCTTTAGTTCTCAATAGAAACTCAGAGAGGGTTCAACAGATGTCAAGGCCACCATTAGCAATCTTTTATTCCAGTTCTATCCCCACAGGGGTACAATCAGGCCATGTCACCGTCTATCGGTGAGTTGCTCAGCTCCCACGGACTAAGACAGTCAAGAAGACCTAGAGAAAGGGCAACTCTGCCCCGCATAGTCAGGTAAACTTTCCACGGTGGCAGACTTGAGAAGGGGCTTTGAGGTGGCCTGGATTGTGAAGGGTCATGGCCCTGGCTGCCGTAGCCAGGATGACACAGAAACAATTAGGCACAAACCTCAGTGACTGAGGCACAGTGTGCTCGTCAACTTAGGCTGCTACAACAAAATACCACAGACGGAGTGGGCGGCTTCAACGTCTGCTTCTCACTGTTCTGGAGGCTGCACATTCAAGCCCAAGGAGCCGGCAGGTTCGGTTCCTGGTAAGGGCTCATCCCTGCTTTGCAGAAGGCTGCCTTCTTGCCGAGTCCTCACATGGGATGAGGGGAGGGGGAGAGAGCGTGCTCCGGTTTCTTTCTGATTTCTGTCACCCTCATGACCTCATCTAAACCTGGTTGCCCCCCAAAGATCTCCCGCTTCCCAATCCCATCACGTTGCGGGTTAGGGCCCCGGCATATGAAGTTGGGGTTGCGGGGGACACAAACATTCAGGCCGTCACACACAGCAAGTGACTACCTGGCAGCAGATGCAGCCCTCCTCCAGCTGGGGAGGTTAAGGGGCAGCTGGTCAGGGCCCCGCTTCTGCTAGGACCTGAGGTCAGGCGGTTCCGCATCTGCTGAAGTCTGCACTGCGCGTGTCTCAGGCGACTTCTACAGCCTGCGTGTTCTTCCTGTCCGAGGTTTCCCAGTTTGGTAATCTACTGACATGGCAGCAGCTAAGGTGAGTTTGAAGAAATAATTCTGCAAATCTTCTTACCCCAGACAGATTTTGTGTTCTGATGATCTACACATATGTGCCAAACCTCTAGGGAGCCACACAGGAAAGTAAACAGCTGGAGAGGGCCTAGACTCACGGCAAGAAGGAAAGCTGTCAGGTCAAGTGTATCTTCTGAGGTGCAGGATGTAGCTCCCCGTATGCCATCCTTGGCATCTATTATTTGGAAAGAGTCTTGTCTTTTGAAGCCCTTAGGCAATACCTTTCTTCACTACCAAGGAAAGATACAAATATTCTACATTTGAAATCTCTACACTGTTTATCTTCCTAAGCTTCAGTTTCCCCTTCTGCTATTTTATAGGTAAAATACCTGCTAACGACCTGAAAGTGTCACGGTGAGAATTAATAGCATTGCATGTAAAGTGGTGCCAGTTTTCAAAAAGAGAAGCATTAATATGAATAAATCGGCTTCTTCTGAACAAGTGTTTAATGTTAACACTCTTCTAGCAAATCTCTGCTCTGACTCATTCCTGAAAGCCTTTGAATGTAAAATGCTTGACCTTTTGAAGAGCCCTTCATTTCCATGATTTGTTTTCTATGGATTTTCGCACCACGCCACCCTCTCTCCAGCCCCTACTCCCCTCTCGCAACTGAATACTCGCTGAGAGAAATTCTACTGTAAGATAGAGCGGCTTTTGGAAAATTCTGGTTCTGAGAGGAAGACGTTGTTCCATTCCTGTGATGTGGAGACCTGTAGACCTCTCACGGAATTGTAATCAAACCTCTGGGAGCCTGAGGTTTGAGGCCATGCAAAAGACACCTTGGAAAGCCACAGTCAACATCTGGCCTCAGTGTTCCTCTATGCAAGATGAGGAGGTTGGATTAAATCCTGCTGAAGATCCCTTTGGAGCGCTGCACCCTATCACTCACAGTTGTTTGAGCATCACACTAGACGTATTGGGGCGAGGGTGGAGGTCGGGGCAGGGCGTGAGCATTCGTGTTAGTGGTCTCTGAGGGAGGGGTGTGGATGGGGACACCCCACCTGCTCTGTTCCAGGCTTGAAGGCTCCTGCCTTGGAGCTCCGGGAGCCCCCAGACCCCAGAACATCAGGGGCCACCTGGTGACTGTGATAACACTGTTGGCAGCTGACAGTTACTGGGTAACTGCAATATGACAGGCATAAATTCTTCTGACAGCAATCTCACAAGGTCACATATAGTCCCTATTTAGCAAATGAGGAAATTAAGGAAGAGACGATAATTAAATTTCTTGAATTCCTACCACTTTCAAGTGGCAGAGCCTGAGGCACAGGTTTGTCCAATCATAAAATGTGTCCCATGAAGACATTGATTATCGGTCCTCACGCTGACATCAGGCCTGTCCATTGACTGCCCAGCACTTTTCTGAGGATCCCAGACCCTCGTGGCTTGGACAGTCCAAGAGTGCATTTGCTGGACCATTAGACGGTGAAAATCTTCCCCCTGTCCAAATCCATGTGTCCCAGCCTGGTGTTTGCATTTCTCCCTCATTCCGCAAGCATCTGCTTCTCAGCCTGGGCTGCAAGGAGGGAACACAGGGACAGCCACATGGAAATCTCAGCGGGGGAGAAGACAAGGCACCGCCTTCCTCCTGAGTCTCTGCATTAAAGGATTGCGTGATTTGGAACGACCCAGGAGGGAGGAATTTTTGCTACTTGGCAGTGATTGTCATTGGTTTGAGGCAATTGTTGGCAAAAGCAGGCCTTGAGCTATTTCCAAGGTGGCTCAAAGTGTTTGGGTGACAAACAGCAAAGCAGCCTCCTGAGGATGTTAAGGTGGTTTATTACCTGGTTTGCTTGAGGTCACAGAGTTACGGAACAGCAGAGCTAGCAGTGGGACGCTGAGGCCGCAGGGTTTGGCTGTGCTACCCGCTGTGGCCAAAGTCCTAAATCCCTGCTGCCTAAGCATCTCCTCTCTTAGCTCACACACTCTGTCAAAGAGCACCAGTCCGAGGCCTGAGCTTCGGTTGCAAACCTCTCTCACGCTGCGCTCCCCCTCCATGCTGTTTGCAGATGGAGAGAAAACAGGTGCAACCACTTCTGTATCAACTGAGCGAAAGCAAAACGAGGAACATCGGGTACATAATGGGGAAAGAACACGCAGCTATGTTGTTTAAGAAAAGGTCTTTTTCTCCTAATTGCATTTAATTTATAAAATTTAGAAAATGCGTACAGGCAAAAGGGAATGCTTTCAGTGGACTCTGAGGATTGACAGGAGCGGGTGTGACTTGTACAGGCCTGGAGCTGGAGTTCACCAGGCAATGTCAGTTAACTCAGTCCCATAAGAATCATCAGAAATCCACTGCTTTTCCCTGAAAGGTGCAGGCAAGTGGCCGATGTCTCCAGAAAAGTCAGAAGGGAGATACTCATTCCTCTTGGAATTTTCACTCCAGGCTATGTATTCTTGACTCACACACAGCTCTACAGACCTGGAGACCACGTCTCCACCCACGAGCGTGACTGAGCCCTGCCACGACGAGCTGAGGCTGCATCTCTGTCTGTAGGTTTCTATGTCTTCTGCCCACAAAGAGGCTATTGCTCTGACTATTGACAGCTGCCTGGTTACCGGAGCTCCACCGGCCCGTTGCAGGGAGCTGCTCCCCCTCCCGCCACACAAACTCTGGCTCACCCTGGCACGCCCCACAGCGCCACAAAAGCCCCACACCCCTCCCCTGGAAGATGTGCGCTGGGCTCCCGCTGGGCATTTGAGGCTCCCTGGAAATCAGTTTCAGTCATTACCCATTTTTTATGACATTTACATCTGCAATTATAATTGCACAACTTTCTGAAAAGTTGGTTGTTTTCATAAAGTATGGAAAGCCTGTTGAATGTTTTGTAAAGATTCAGTGATTCCATTCAGGTGACCTGAAAATGAAAGAATAGAAAGGAATGGAAGGAAAAAAGACAGAGACAGAGAAGGAAGTCTGAAAGGAGGGAGGGAAGGAAAAGTCACTGTTTAAAATGTGTAAGCAATGTAACTTTAAAGATTGGAGAAAATATTCAAAGGTTAATATGAATTTGTGCTCAAATTACTTCAAATCATATATGGTCCCCTCTCTGCTTTGCACAGCCAAAAACTGAAAAAACAGTTCGAACTAATACTCTGTGACTTATGCAGAGAAGAAATGACATAGACGGTGTTGCACACCCATCTCGCACTCAAATCAAAGGCTTTGGAGGTTATATATACAGTGAATAATATATGCAATATATGTCTCCAACAGAAAATATTCATAGTTATTTTGAAGCCCTGCTATAAGCAAATATGTTTATTAACTGATTGAATAATGCAATGTGCCCAATTTGGGCGGATAAGCGTGCTCCTGTTGTGTCAAACAGCACAAATAACCCCGTGTTCTTTTTGCATTCTTTTTTATTAAATAGTTTTCTATGTTCCCATGTTAAATTATTTTAAAAGTATTCCATTAATCAGAAATAGTCAACTATAGTTTATTTGACTAATTCTCTGTTAGGTAGCATTTATATTAAATTACATCCTCACCTCTTTATCTTTTAACACAACCCCAATGATTTCTACAGGACACATCTGTGCATTTGGACGTGCTGGGTCAAAGGGTACACGGGCTTTAAGACTTTTCCCATTTTCTCGGGCAGAGGATGCTCCTTCCCACATTACAGTTCAGAAGCAGCTAGCAGGAAAGGCTGAACGGACCTGGAGCCTCAAGATGCTCCGAGCCATTGCGGGCCGTGACGGGGTGTCCGTCCTCCAATCAGAACAGCCTGACGCCAGGAGTGAGCACAAACTCTGCTAACCAGCAGCAGAGGTGTTGTTAAAACTTGAACACCAAGCAAAGCAGGTAACCACCTACTTTCGCACACAAACACACAGCACACACAGAAAGAGATACAAGCTCGTACACCCATGTGAACACATGTGTGCCCCGACATACACCCGAAAACACGTTACACTCAAACTTCCACTTTAGCAGATGAGGCAGCTCTTTAAGTCATCACATAAACTTCACTTGTCAGGACTGACTGTGTGATCATCTCTGGGAAAAACAGGATTCTTGCTGAATGAAGCGCATGCCTTCGTCCCACACCCTTTAGATCAACGGTCCCCTGCATACAAATGTCATTTGAGAGGATTTCGTTTCCTGCTGTGAACAAGCTCAAGAGAAGTCTCAGCCAGAAAATCAAATATTATAAGACAGCTTCACAATACAAAGTTAAATGCTCTCAGCCATATGACTGGCACAATTGCCATCAGACAACAACATAGCTCATTACGTAGCTTTTCTGATTCAATACTTTAAAAAAAAAATACTGTCTCAGAGCACAAATCAAAGCAATCTGGTCCCCTGTCCTGTTCTGTGAATATAGTAAAACTGTGACCAGTCTGAGGAAACCAGTGTCATCTACATTCCTGGGCCCTGGATAAGAAAGCAGGACACGGGGACCTTCCCGTTCCTCTATCGCTGACGACCGTGTAAAATCTTCAGTGGCCACAGCTCTGCTGCAAACGATGGGCAAGTCACTTTGGAGCAATCCCTTAAATGTGGAGAACCAGGTCAGGAAGAGGGTTTCTTCCACAAACTGCCGTGCTGCAGGTGGGATAGCTAAGCACGGCTGAGTCGGGGGCTGGCATGTGCTTAGGGTAAAGTCCCGTGAATGCAAGGAAGCCTGTAGTTCCCAAGGAAGTTGTCACCGATGGGAGGAGGGTACAGGAGGTGGGCTGAAGGTGAAGGAAACTAGCAGTGTCAGCGAATCTAAGGGGACGCAGCCCAGAGAGCATCTCAGGAAACTATGGCAGATGCTGAAACTCTTGGTGTACCTCCATATGTCAGGAAATAGCAACAATTCAGAGTAAATTCTGTGGACAGAATTCAGGGAACATGCCAAGGTGGTGTTTGGATGTCTGTTAGCACGTACATTCGAATTGCAAACATTTCCCTGGGGAAAAACATCTTGTTTCATCAGTGTTAAGCAAGTTGAGAGATGATTGGAATGAGAGAATTTAAGATGAATGAACACAGAGGTGAGACTTGCTGATTTAAAACATCTTATAGTAGAGGAGGCTGGGAGTGAGTGAGGGGTGAAATCTTACCTGTCGGGTTCAATGAAGGCTATTCTGGTGATGGGCACACTAAAAGCCCTGACTTAAGCATTAGACAAGGTATCCATGTTACAAAAACATTGTCATCTCCTTAATATTTTTAAATTAAAAAAAAGGCTAGAAAAAAAGATACAGAACTGTTCTATCAACCCCCAAAATTCACAGCCCTAGTCCCACCTCTTTGCAGTCAATTCCTCTCACCACTGCCGTTCATTTTATTATGAATAAAGCTGCATGGACATTATTTTGCCAAGAAGAAATCTTAGAGGTAGCAGAGAAATAAATGACCACTTTAATGAGTTTAATTGAAGACCTGAAGCCTAGTTGCTGTGGGCACCTTTAGGGGCCTGCTCTTACCCAATCAGAGTTGAAGGATTGACTCGTTCCCAGTTACAGTGAGTGACTTATGTTCCCTAAACTCCTGAGGGATGGGAATGGGAGACAGTGGCAGATTTTAACACCCATGAACCGATGGCACAGGCTGTTCACTCTGGCACCTCAAAGTCACCTGGAGATTTCTCAGGAACACCCTGCAGAGATTTGGTGTAGGGTTGTTCTGGGGTGGGCCCCAAATATTAGTATTTATTTTTAAAGTTTCCCAAATTATGCTACCCTAAGTGCTTCTAAACATCTAAGGGTGATTGCAAGGTTCTATGCATGAGCCAGCTGGAAGGACAGAGTTGCCTGAGTTTTGAAATACCATCTTGAGTGAATACTAAAGCATGGATTCATTCTGTTCTATCAACAAATATCTGGAGAAAATAATACCCAGATGCTATTCTGGACACTTGGTGTATATTAATATTAGGACAGAAAAATTCCCTGCCTGGCTAAGCTTGCCTTACAGCAGAGGATACAGCCAATGAGCAGAAAGAATGAGGCATAAAAATATAAGGTGATATACGCTGTTTAAAAGAAAAACAGAGCAAGGTGACAGGAGTTGGTATTGCAGAAGAGATGGGAAGCAGACTTCAGTGTTAAAATAAGTGGTCATATTAACCCTCACTAAAAGTACCATATTGGAGAAAGAGTTTAAGAGTTTAAAGGAAAGAGAAGAGCCTTCCAGATCGAGAGAACAGCAGTGGAAATGCTTGAAGACTGGAGGCGCCAGGTGTGCTCACAAGATGACCAGATGGCCAGTGAGGCACGGGCAGGATGAGAGAGGTGAAAAGTGCAGGTAGAGTTGGAAAGCAGGGGACACCACACCGCACTGTGCTCTGCCATTGTGATGACTTTGGCTTTCACCCGGAGAGAAATGGGGAACCAAGAGAGGGTTTTGAGTCAAGGAAAGCAAACACAGTTGGATTTATGTCTTCAATAGAAGCACTGTAGCTATTATATCGGGTCTAGAATAGGACAGATTTGGAAGCAGGAAGCTTAGGTCACAGTTGTTCTCTGGGCCAAATATGGATGGGGGCCTGAACCACCGTCGTAGAAGCAGAGTGGAACTAATGGTGAGATTCTGGATATGCTTAGGAAGAGAGGCAGAAATCTACCCTGAGACATTCATGTGGAGAGACAGAGAAGAATTAAATGTGGCTGTACAGTTTGCTTTTGGTCTAGGCCAACAGGAAGGATTGAATTATCTTCAACAGAGAGGGAAGGTTACAAGTGAAATGAGTTTGGTTTTGGGGGAAAGAGCATGAGTTCAATTTATGTCATGTTCAGTTTGAGATGTTTAGGGAAGTGAGATGCCAGGTGCACAATTGTATATATCAGTTCAAGCTCAAGAAAGAAGTCTGGGCTGTAGATATAAACCTGGAAATCACAAGGGTAGAGACAGTATTTAAAGATATAAGAGTTGATGAGAACGGCAAAGATGTGTGTGCACATAGAGAAGAAGACCAAGGACCCAGCACACACCAATGTTAAGAGGGAAGGAGAAGAGACAGAACCAGCAAAGCCTATTGAGAAAATGTGGCCAGTGGGTTGGGCAAAGAAACAAACGTGCATGGCTCCCGCAGCAAATTGAAGGAAGTGAAACGAAGAGGCGATGTGATTAAAGGCGTCAGGCACAGCGGACAGGCCGAGCGAGGGGAGATCTGATAATGCATCATTGGATTTAGCAACACAGGGATCTTTGGTGACTCAGGAGAAAAGTCATGGGATTTAAAAACCAATCAAAACGCAGTCAGGAGACAACAAGAGAAGGATCGGACACCACGTGAACAGACAAAGCTGGTGACTAATGCTGGGATGAGATCAAACAGAATGCAGGGAAAGCCAGGTGCAAACAGAAGAGAATTTCTGCCAGAAGAAAGTACAGCGTCGTGTTTTTAAGCTATAGAGGATGAAACGTTATCAAAAGAAAAACTGACGGTGCAGGAGAAAGAAGAAAAATTGTGATATTTTGACTGGGCAAGAGTAGACGGGATCTAGCGTACAACTGGAGAGTGTGGGTTTATGCAAGAGCGCAGAAGTTCACTTGCTGAACACGAGGAAACACAATATGTGGACACAGATACTGGTAGGTAAGCTGACGTGACAGGATTTGAAGAATTTCTCTTCTGGAAGCTTCCATTTTCCCATTAAGGAAGACATCAAGCTGAGACAGAAAGTGGGGAGGAGGTGCCAAAGGTTCGAGGAGGAAGCAGATGTGGAGAAATCATAGTCTAGGACTGTGGAAAGCTGAAGGAGCAGCAATGTGCAGTGGTGGCCTTGTGTGTGACTGCCCAGGGGCATGAGGCTCACGTCATGAACCTCAGGTAAGACCAGGCCACTGTCCAGCTACAAAGATGCACAGGTCAGCAGAGATTTGGATTCAGCCAGAGTTAAATACCTGCCACTCAAGCATGTTGAGGAGAGGAGTGAGGGAGTCAAGAGTTTGCGAGCGATTCATATTGATTATCCACAGAACACAGCCTGGGTACGCAGGAAAGTACAAATACCAAGAGGTGAGGGGGAACGGAAGTTGTAGGATCAATACACAGAAAATCGCGGTGAGGTGCAAACTTTTTCAGGCTAGGGTTATGAATGGAGAGAGCTGGAAAGACAACAAGTGTTTGTTCAGTGCATGGCCGTGGGAATGCATGACTAAGGTAGGGCAAAGAACACAGTCTTTCCAAAAGAGCAGTTCCGGACACTCGGAGACCAAGGTGCTGAAGGGATCACCTGCAGGTGTATTAAAACTGTGAGTCACTAAGTCGGTGTGAAGTGTGAGAGAACAGACCAGGAGCTAGGAGAGCCTAAAAATGCAGGGTAAAGACCTGCCCATTGGTAAGAAAGAGCAAGAGGAGAGCGTGAGATTGAGAGCTGAGGATTTTCAGGGAGGAGAAAGAAAGTATAGCCAGAAAATGGAAATGAGAGAAAAGTTAAGTAGTTTTTCTGCTTCACCCCAAGCTCAGTGGTATGAGAATTGTGGGGAAGAACTCAGCCACCCTTTGAGAGAAGCAGTCTGGGCGGCAGTAACATCAAGCATGGGCATCGCAGCCTGGGCTGCAAAACTCGATGAGACCTGTGGACCTGTGTTGGTTTCCCGAAGCTGCCAATGCAGTTCCACACGCTGGGTTGCTGTAAACAATGCAAACGTAGTCTCATGTCTCTGGAGGCAAGACGCCTGAGACCAAGGTGTTGATGGGGCCATGCTCTCTCTGAAGATCGAGAGGTGGATCATTTCTTGCCTCTTTCCTGGCTTCTGATGGTGTCCAGCTTATTGCTGTCCTTGGCTTGAGGATACATCACTCCAGTCTCTGCCTCCATCATCCCATGACATTCTCCCTGTGTCTTCTTCTTTTCTCACAAGGACACAGTCAGATTTGGATTTATGGCCCACTGTGTCACATCTGCAAGGACCCCATTTCCAAATAAAGTCACCCGCACAGGTTCTAGGGGTTAGGACTTGAACATACCTTCTTTTGCAGAAGACAATTCAACAACCCACAGCAGGATCCTGGGCAAGTCCCTGAGTAGTCTTGGGTGAGCAAGGAAAACCATCCCAACTCTTCATTTCCTGTGTCGCTGGTTCCAGGGTGTGCATTTCTCTTGAGACTCTCTCAGCAAACACCACAATCATCTCAGTGCCAAGGATTGAAGGCCCCCATAGATAGGGGTGCAAAGTGCTCCCTCCTCAAGCTCTTCCCAGGAAGTCTCATCCTTCCTCATGGACTCCAAACTGGACCTGCTGCTTCCAGGACCTCCTGGCCCTGAAGCTCTCTCTTTCATCCCAGCCTTGTGTTTTCTATCTCGTCTGTATAACATAATTCACCAGTCAATGGATAAACCGACCTTGTGAACAATGTCTACTCACTGGGGTCTTTGCTGCCCACGAGGGATGGAAGACCAGAGAAGAGTGGCCCTGGAGGAGCCTGCGGTCCAAAGGCACATTTATAACTTTTGTATCATCTTTCTCCTCTTCCCTAATGCTATTGTCAATTCTGGAGCACGGCCCTTTTTTTATGTGTGAATTCCATTGCCCGCCCCCCAACCCCTGCAAAGTGTAAGATTTAATAAATATTCTGTGACTATTTCAGGGTCATGGGCAGTGCCCTGACACCCATGACAGCTCTACTGTTCTGTCAACCACTAGTCCCCACTAAGGCCCAAACACATGAGGATAGAAACTTTATTTCTATGTCCAATACAAATTCTTGTTTGGCTGGTAAGAAGTAATTTTTAAGCATAGCAGAGAAGAAACTGAAATAAAGAGGTAATTTTTTTTTTCTAAAAACATGACATACATAGTTTAAAAACTTAGGAAAAATGTCACACTTCCTATATTATTTTCTGTAACTGTTGTAACTAATTACTACAAACCTGGTGATTGAAAACAAAAGAAATTTATTCTCTCACAGGTCTAGAGAAAACAAGTGACATGACAATGCGGAATGTTATGCAGCCATTGAACTTAGGTAGAAAAATAACAACATGGGAGGCTGCATGTGATATTTTAAAGAGAAGAATGCTAATTTATGAATACATTAGGATCACTTTGGGGGAAAATAGCATACACTATATGGATAAAAATAGGAAAAAATTAAGGAAAGAATATACAGCAACATTTAATAAAATCACTGTGTTTGAAGATGAGAGGTATTTTCAACGCTCGTTTTATAATTATGTGAATAATCTAAAGTCTTTAGAAAGAGCATTCTTTATTGGTATTTTTAGAAAAAATTTTCAAAATTTTATCTAAAGAAAAAATAATATAACAAAAGGAAACATGTAATGGAATAAAAAAGGAATGAGGAGTATGAATTTTAACTGATCTGCTTTTGTTGAATTTTAGATTTGATTACTAAATAATACATAAAATTTATTTGAACTATCAAATGAAACAAATTCAGAATAAAAAATAAGTGAATAAAATACTAGAAATATGTGGTAGCTTAAAACTAAGAAATAATGATGTTCCAATTTTTAGTACTGAATAATTACTAAGGAACAAAATAAAAATTATTATGCAAATTAATAAGAAAAGCTGAATATTAAATAGTGTCTTGGAGGACAAGTGTGTATCTTAGACAATATACTCCAATCTACTAAGCCTAGTTCAGGTGTAGTGCATTGCAAGAACACAAAAAATATCTATCGAACAAATGAGTGAAAATTGTAGGGAATTTAATTTAGAAAATATGTATTTTCAATTTTCCCTTTTATAAAGAGGAGTATCTCATATAAATAACCAGTGAAGGAAAACTGTCACCACAACCTTGCTATGCCCTCATTTTTCAATAAACCACTGTAATAGCAACCCTCTGTCTGGAACCCCCACACAACTTGTTCTCACTGCCACATGCTGCCAGGTCCTGGGCTCTTAGGGGATTTCCAGCTACACTAGGGAGAGCGAGACCTGGTCCCGAGGAAGCCTCCAGCCTGGCTTTCACTGCAGTGTTACTAGCAGTTGGTTCTGGATTGTGGTTGTAAGCAGGCTTTACAAATCAGCTTATGTTCTTTATGCTGAAGCTCAGAGAAACACATGCCATGGAGATATTTATCTCTGGAGAGATCCAATGACTCATGGAGTACAAAGGTGACCACAGCTGGAGTTCTTTCTTTAGTCATTGAGACCTGTGGTTGTAAAGAAAAGGGAGTCGATACTCAATGAAATTTTGAATTAGTTGTACGGCAATTTTAAAATCAAACCCCTCCCTTTCTTTGTCCTGTAAGATTGAATTATTCCTAGCACATGTGTTTAAATCACAAAATGTTCTTGGTGCTCAAGATGCTAGCCATTTACGATTCTATTTTAGTATCTGCCTCTGCCCGTCACTTAGATAATGGTGTCCCCTTGCCTTGTAGCCATAGCTTCTTTGTTCTCCAGTCTTCATCTGGAACTCAAGTGATACTCTCAACTCCTAGTGCTTGGGTGGGAGAAGTTTCTTGAATTGAGCTTAGACTTCATCAGCATCAAATGTCACCATCTTAGGTTTCATGAGCAATCAGTCAATCCATCCAATGAGCATCTTCAGAGCTTGTTTACTCTCACCATTTGACTAATCAATGGTATGGTGCAAAGGTGATGTGTTTCTTCACACCCTTGTCACTATTGTACTCAGATATTAAATATTTGATGGTAATTTGTGTAATATCTTTCTTGTCCAGCAGATTTGCCCTATTGTGTTCTATTGTATTCATCCCCGTGCAAAACTAGGCATCAGGAGATGCTGGCTGGAATGGACCAAGGAGTCCTGTTGGTGTGTTTTAGGAAGAGGGAACAGCAGCACAGAGTCATGTTTTCCTCTACCTGTAAAGAAAAGGTAGGCTCTTTGTGAAAAAATAATAATAATAAAGCCCCTGGGTATACTGCCTTGAAGAATTATGTTGAAGTCTTGCCTTCCACATATTTCAATACATAGTAATAGAAGATAAATGTGCTCTTTTTGGAAGCCCTCCAGCTTGAATTCATGCTTTCAAAATTTATGTTTTGATGAAAAGAACCACAGCTTCAAATGGGAGCATATTCAGAAAGTCTGCTCACGGGTTCTTCTGGATTGTGGCTTTATATGTAATATACTGATATATTATTATTTGAAACACAACGGATGATACACCACACTACATGTTTTTGTCTATGTGTGCTAGGCCACAAATTCCATGAGTACTGAGAAATATTCTGGATAATGTAGCTAACCTCATTGCTGACTTGCATTTATTTAATATTCGAGGATTGTTCTCTTTCAAAAGGAAGTCATTCTTACATAAAAAAAACACAAATATTTCTTTAAAAAAACTATTTCTAGCACAGAGTAATTGAGATCCCAGTAACAAGCTCAAGAACGAAATTGGGTAGATGACTACTTTTTGTAACAAGGTCCCCATTTCACATCTTTGGGCCCCACCCCAAATTCACAGTGCTTTTTCCTGAGTGTCCTTCCAAAACCCTTAATGATGAGATGGACACAATGTGAACATTTGCAGCTCTAATTTGATTCAGTTGACTTATTCAGGAATTTCTACATCTGCTGCACACTTAAACCAGGAAACTCTCAGATGGCTCAGGCAGAGTATGTTTCACTGACGAGAACTAAAGTCCCGTGCATTTATATCTGATGGCAATGGTTACGACCAACGAGATTGCTAAGATAAAAATCATTCAATGAAAACATAACATAAATGCTCCAACTCAACATGATATATTTAAAACCTACACAAATGATGAATATATAGAAGTAACCATGTATGCTATTATCTCAATACAAAAATGGTGAGAATATTCATAAATATAAAATATCTTAAAATTGTGCATTTCTTTCAATTAGCTTTTTTTTACCTGCTACATATGAAAGTCTCAGTTATGATGTCACATATCAAAATGTTAAATGATGTAGCTTTTTAAAAAAATTTTAATTGGAAAATGATTTTCACACACACACAAATCCTGACTTGAATAAAGTCAAATTGCATGATAGAAATCTATTCAAGTACATTAATGTTATCGTCAAAGAGGTCCTTGTGCGTACATTCAAAAATGGCTCTTTTAAAACTACATTCATTAGTTCCTTAAAATGAATTTAAAAACTTCTCACTCAAAGAAAGCTACTAATATTTCTATATTTCTTGATGTAAAAACAAAACTTGGCAAATAGGTAAGTCAAATCTTATTGCATCACATTTGGACAAGCAAAGACTTGTTATAAAAGAAAATTGGTCTTTTATTTCAGCTACAAATTATTGTCACCAACATTGATTCTGCTCCCTAATGTAATAATTGAATGATATCCACCCTTTACAGAATATCAGGGAAAGAATGCCAGAAAAATTCTTGAAAAATAAACAGGTTTTTCTTTCATTTTAACTTTTAATGAAGATCATTAGCAAGGATTGAAAAAAACAGGTGGAAATCTCACAAGATATCCTTATATTCTCTCTCCAATAAAAGCCTTTTTAAGGCTTCAAAACACTCTGTGAGGCATCGCAAGAGCTGTTGCTTAGATAGAAGTTTGTCTTTTCCAACACAGCTTCCACAACCATTGTGCCATCACATCCGACCAAGAGGAAGACTTTTCTTTCCGTCAATGCCATTGTCTTGCTTGGGGAAATGAGGACAGCGCAGGCAGCCCTGGAGACTGTTGTTGGGAAGCTGAAGCGTCGGAGATGAGCCTGTTTTCCAGGGGGACCCCAGGAACAGCAGACACAGTGTGTGCAGCTCCCGCACCCTTGGGCCGCAGAGGGAGCAGAGGTGTCATAGTCCTGGGGAGATGGCCTCCAATCCTAGCGGCCTCCTCTGAAAAGACAATACAGGGATAAACCAAATGTGACATATCCACGTAACAGAATGCTATTCACTCTGAAAAAGGAAGGACAATGGAATACGGACGGCAACATGCCTGAACCTGGAGGATATTACGCTGCGCGAAATAAGCCACTGGCAGAAAGGACAAGCGCCGTATTATCCACTTACATGTGGTTTCTACAGTAGTCGAATTCACAGAGACGGAGAGCAGAAGGGCGGCCGTCAGGCGCTGGAGGGTGGAGGATTGAGGGATGATGTTTAGTGCATCCCGAGCTTCAGTTTGGGAGGATGAAAAGTTCTGGAGATGGACGGTGGTGATGGTTGCATAACCATGGGAAAGTATTTTATTCCACTGAACTGTATACCTGAGATGGTTAAAATGCTGAATGTTATGGTTTGCATATTTCACCATGATAAAAATAAAGACGCCACAGGGTAAAGCGTGACTCCCCAAAGTGTGTCTCTGATGCCGCAGCAGCATCACGTGGGAATGAATGGAAAATGCAATTTTTCAGACCTTAAACCAGAACCTACCTACTCAGAAACTCCAAGGAGAGGGTCTAACAGTTTGAGTTTTACAAGCTCCTGAGATAATCCTGATGCACAGTTGAATCTGAGAGCCCCGCACAGGGGCTGACAGCATGAAATCAGTTCTACTTTGCTTCTCACCTCAACTGTGTACCTTGCCAGGTATGCGGCTTGGGGCAAGTTTCCAACCTCTCTATAATTGCTTCCCATCTGTAAAGCGGAGATGCTGATATTTCTTTGAGATAATTAATTGAAAACAGTATCTATCATCATAGTAGGCTTTCAGTAAATGGTTGGTTTTATTAACAGCTGAGAACAACTCATCTTAAATATTTGGCATCTTCCATCACCTGCCCTGTACAAATGTTGCCAAGAAAACAAGAGGCTGCAGTGAGGAGGCTGAATGCTAATGCAGTTGGTAGCAGGTAAAATGGATTTTATCCAAACTAGTAACACAAAAGCTTAATTTATATGGAATGAACTAAAATATAGACATATGCAGGCTCCAGAGTCACCAGTGTTTCCTGTTTTGTCCATACAGAGCTCTTATCTTCGTGACCTGCTCCCAAAAGCCTTGTTGGTGGCACAAATTCTCTCAGAACTGCTCATTGCATTCTACGCAAATCTCAGCTGAAGATAGGTCTTCAATCTCATGCACACATAATGGCATTGTTGGCATTTTAGAACCTCAGGAACAGCAAAAATAAAATATTTCATGCAGACCTTACTATATTACTCGACAAGAGGAGAGAATGTGCACAGTTCCCAGTTCAACTCCCCTAAGAGTTTTGCTCGTGGAACCTATCAGTTTTAAGTTATCTGTTTTGCCTTATTTAAAGTGCAAGCAAATGTCATTTCTCCATAGTATTAATTTACATTAGCCTTCTGGGACTGTCTTGCACACTTGGGAAGAGTGGGAAACGGGCGCTGCTGAAGTTCATTCTCATTTGGATCTATCAGGGATTTCTGGAGTAAGCGCAGTCTCCACGTTCTGAACTGATCTGAGTTTCTCATGCAGATGCTTTTGGGTCTGTTTCTGCCCCATGTATATTCTCCTTCAAGGAAAGAATACCAACATGGGAAAATACCAAAACTCCAGGGACTTTGGAACAGGACTATCATGGATGGCTCCCTGGAACCTCTAGACTGGAACACTCCATGAGTGGAGATGAGAGGAAGCCTTTGGGTCTAGCATTGATCTCTTCACCAAAGTGATGAACATTCTAGATCTCAATATGATCCAAACTGTGAAAACATTCACGTGTATTATCCCATAGTACCTGGAGGGGACTTCTAAAGTCTCTGGGACCCTAAAAGAGCCAATCTTTCTTTTTGTTTTCAATAACCAATGAATTAATTATAAATCAATTACCTCTTCCCTGTGTTTCAATAATTGTTAGAAAAATGCATTGGGCTAGGTGACCCACTATGATTTTTTTAAATTTCCAAACAACTAAAATGATTTGAATAGTTTAAACGTACCAAATTAATTAAACTATTGACTCCTTTTATAGAATGAGTGTACTTCAGAAGGGTTTCTCAGAGGTGAATATTTTTTAAACTCTGACATCTTGTCTTTCTGAATTTTGTCCATATGTATTGTTTGAGGAGTATACACTGCTTGTGAAGGAGAGTGTATTGGTGATGAATTCACAAGAAGTAACGAGGACTTGAGGTGAGCAGCATTGCTATTCAAGTGCAAGAGAGTCTCTGCTTTCCACTCCAGCTTAAATGTTATTTCGGTGTTATATCTCATGATCAAGAAAAAGTCCCCATTGTTCCCTGACACAAAATGATATTAATGGATTGACTTTCTCTAATTAGGAGCTATTTGATAAGGTCAAAGTCAGCCCTGACTTGACCAAAGGCGTGGCTTATCTAAGGTATGATAAAAAGCAAAACAAAACACTGAACTCCAAATCCACGTTGTTTTTCCACCCTCAGACTGCTGACTTCCTCGCTGGTAGACCTCCCTGGGCGATCCACTGAATATCTCAGTCTTAATTCCATCTTAAAAAATGAAGAGGAAAACAATAGTAATTGGCATAATCTCCCATTAAAAAAAAGAACAAAAATGAAAAACCATTAGTTGTCACACTTAAAATTATTAAACTCTAAAATATTATAATTCTATAAGTTCATCAAGAGAAAGTTAAAGCTTGCCCAGTCTTTTCTTTGTTTCAGCTAAGTGTGTATTTCTCTGGAAATGACCTTAAAATCTGATAAAACACCTAAGTGTCAAGTCTGAGCACATCACTTTAATGTACCTATGTTTTCATAGTTTCCTGGTTGGGAAAACTAAAAACTGTCCCATGTCTGGACACGTCTGACACAGGAATGTGCAGGCCATTAAGACAAGAGGTGAGATCCATCTGAATGCTTGATGTGGGGAGATGATCACGAGTCAGAAGGTAAACACGAGGCCAGATGCCAATTCAGAGAGGTTGTATGAATAACGGTATTATAGATTGCTGCTCTGATGCAGAATGACTGGCTATTAGTACAGTGCAGGTTTGCCATAGGATTCTGGGAGCTGTGTCTGTCAAAAGACCCTTGGTAGAATGCTACCTATTGTCTAAGCTTAAAAACTATGGAAGACATAAGAGAAATTGAAAAATTGAATTTATACAAATATGACATTTATGTAAAATTAACCAAGTTAATTAAAATTAAAGCAAATAAACGTTAGTATACTTATAAATAAAGAGTTCATGCAATTCTACATGAAAACCACTAAACCTCAAGAAATGAACAAAGGCTCGGAACAGATAAATTTAAAAAGTAATTGGCTATAGCAAATGCTCACTTTCTCTAGAAATCAGAGAATTGCAGACCACATTGATACACACCCCCCAAAATATGATAAAAATTCAGACTATTGACTCCTTTTATAGAATGAGTGTACTTCAGACCACATTGATACACATCCCCCAAAATATGATAAAAATTCAATGGAATAAAATGGCTCCACCTAAACACTGCTGGGAGAAGCACAAAACAGTTTAGTCTTTTTAACAGCAATTTGACAAAATGTGTCAGCCACACACACACAAAAATCATTATGAATTGAATTGGTTTCAGTGTATTGGAACATTATATGTTATTCAAGAAAATTTTTTTTTGCATTTTCTGATTTTTCTATACTTACATTTACAAGAGAAACAATTCCTTTTATTTAAGAAAATGCAATATTTCTCACACACTGCCTACGTGGGCTGTTCTGCGTTAGTCCCACCCAGCTGGTATGTTCTATGTAAAGCTCATTCCTAAAGTAAATTTTTTTTTTAAGTAAAAGGCTGTTACAGAATTAAAACGCTACTTTGATGTTGAAATAACTACCACCTTGGAAGGACAGCTCGTATTAACACATAACAACGGGTTCTGGAGGAAGAGGAGAGGCTCCTCAACACATCTTTGAAAACGCATAAAATAACGCAGTAAGAACACAGTGTGCATCATTGCAATGGAGGCTTACGATACGTATTTAGGTTTGAGTAAATTTTAAATTATTTCCTCCGGCTCGCTGTGCGGAAGCCAGTAGGCCTGTGCAGTTTGGGCTGTCATGTAACAGAGATGTGGCTCTGAGGACAAGCTTTACAAAGACCTCTCTGTGCTGGTCCTGCGCCTCCAGCTCACGAGCAGATGTGTCCTCAAAGCTCCTCCTCAAGTGTGCGGCAAAAACAGAGAAGGAGTCTCTCAGTTTCCCACAGAAGTCAGTCTAATGGGAACGGCATCCCCATTCCAAATTATCTGTGTAGTAAAGAATCCCTCTGCCTAAATCCACACGCCGAAGCTTTAAAGCGCCACTGGAATGACGGAGAGGCCTCAGCCCAGATTGCACACACTTTGGAAAACCACATCCTTTGGTCTCTAGTGAACCCACGCTACTTCCTGCTTTAAGGATTTTTCTCTGTTCCCTCAATTTTTTTTGATTTCTTATCCTTTGATTTTATTCTGAATGCAGAGCCTTTAAAATACATTTTAGAACACAAACAACCGTCTACATTGGAGCAAATTAAAGACAAGCACCACCCAAGGTCCTGCCCCAGCAGTGAGTGTCCTCTGCAAATTGCAAGCACCGCTGCTGCAAAGCTCCGGGTTTATGGTTGATTTCCTGTCTTCATTTGGCAGTGACCGGCAGGCAGCGGAATTTAAAATGCAGAGCCATATGACAGCTGCGGTACGATGCTCAGCGAGAAGATAAAAGCCAGTGTTCCGAATTCAGGAGGCCGACGCCCAGGCTGCGCCTGGAGCCTGCTCACTGCGCCTGCACATTGCTGGGAGGGCGAAGGACCCCGCCTGGTGGGGTGGATACATGTTCTACGGCGCCTTTAAACGTGGAAGCTGAACACCCGTGCAGGAGATGCACAAAGAGAAACTCGCCCATCTTTTATGGATCCATAAAAACATGGCAGATTGTGGGCCACTGAACCACACGTCATGGGGTCCTTTTAATTCAACAGTAATCTTGTTTCTGTAATGATGTAAAAAGGAGCTGGGGCCACAGAAAGCCTCATCTTCCCAAGCAGACTTTCCCTGGAACCTTCCACTTATTAGACACTGACATCTACTTATAATCAGCACAGTTTAATTGCTTTAGATAATCTTAGCGTCTCCTTTAAGATACAAGAAAAAAAAGTTGGCTAGAATTTTCTACTTCTAATCTGAACTCCCATATACGTGGTCCTCGTGGCGATCATTCCACGTGAAACGTGTATGCTCTGGGTGAAAATAAGAGGATTTCAAAATTCCCATGCAGGTAGTTAGAGCTGACTTCATCATTATCTTTTTGAGAACTAAGACATTGCATGTGTTAATTTTGTACTTTCTTAGTAAGTGTTTTGATGGCCAAGCTGGGGCCATATGGGTCTTTACAAATTACTGTTTGTTTCAAACAGCCAAGCAACCCATCCCTTCTTAATTAAATCAGTTTTTCCCAAGAAATGCCCTCCAAGCTTGAAAAACCTATGGTTTAATATGAACCGTAATTCATTTATGAACATTCTGTCCAATGAACAAAAAAAATGTCTGAAGCCAAGACAGCTTTCCTCTCTGATGTCCAGAGCACCCTGTCATTAATTGCACCCTGTTGCAGCACCTCTGTAAACGGGGGTGCGCAAATGTAGCTCCTGCGCCCAGCTCCTTCACACCAACCCGTCCCTGTCGGTGCATCTGGGCTGAACTTTGGGAAGAGAGCAAAGACGGTTTATGAAAAGGCCCCTTGTCCTTAACCATGCCCGACTGAGAGAGCGACTCGCCTTCATCTAACGCCAGGGAGAAGTCACCAATTAAGTCTGGCCATGCCGTAGGAAGGTGAATATTCCCAGAATTATTATTTTGCAAATATTGCCAATTAAAATTATTTTCTTTGTTCTTATATGTGAAAAATGGGCCCTATCTTTGGCTGCTTCTGGGTAAAACCGAACAGCGACACTCAGTAGCCCGCAGGCTGGCGAGTGTAGACTGGGGAGACAGCACAGGCTGCTGGGCTGGTGTGGCCGGGGCGTGACGTCTGGTCCCTGCCATTCCCCGTTAGGCAGAATGCCAGATTACATCCCCTAGAGCTGCCTTCAAAAACAAAACAAAAACCAAAACAAAAAACCTGTAGTCCATGTAATTCTTTCTTACACGAGACCTCCTGCTGCTTCTTTTCCTATTGACCCAAATTGTTCACCTGTTACGTGAACATGTACAAATTCAAAAGTAATTCTGGCATTTGGTAAACATTCTAGAAATGTGCACATCTCTATTTATGGCATTCACCACTTGAATTTGTAAAATTGTCGTGCATGAATAAGGAAAGATACATCATTTAATTTTACAGTCAGGGCAACTTGCTTGAGCTTAGAGACCACTTCATTCCGCTGGTTCTGGTGATGAAGTTCGTGCTTCATAACAGGGAGGGCCATGCCAGGCCCTGGAATACTTGCCTTAGGACTGCGGTCCCCAACCCCCAGGCCATGGACGGATACCAGTCTGTGGCCTGTTAGGAACCAGACCGCACAGCAGGAGGTGAGCAGCAGAGAGCCAGTCAAGCTTCATCTGTGTTTACAGCCGCTCCCCACCACTCCCATCATCGCACGAGCTCCGCCTCCTGTCAGATCAGTGACGGCATTAGATTCTCACAGGAGAACGAACCCTACTGTAAACTGCACATGGAGGGATCCAGGTTGCGGCTCCTTGTGAGAATCGAATGCCTGATGATCTGAGGTGGAGCTGAGGTGGTGACGCTAGCACTGGGGAGAGGCTGCAAATACAGATTATCATTAGCAGAGAGGTTTGACTACACAGAGACCGCCATAAATCAACGTCTTGCAGAATCATATCAAAACCCTATCAGTGAGTGACAAGTAAAAATGTAATAGTAATAGAAATAAAGTGCACAATGAATGTAATATGCTTGAATCATCCCCAAACCATTCCTCATCCTTTGCCTCTGTCCCTAGTGCCAAAAAGATTGGGGAACGCTGCCTTAGGAAATCAATTTTTAACCCCTTCCTTCTCTGCTTCTCCCTCCCTTCCTTTCATCCTGTTTTTATTTTAACACTTACTTTTGAGCAGCAAGTGTGTAGCCATAAACTGTGTTGGAACTGGGGATACCTCAGCACATGAGGTATCACACAAATCCTGGAACTTTTATTTTAGGTTGGAAAGATTTACATCACATAATTGCAAACCAAAAATGGCCTCATTCCTCACTCCTGCTCTCATGTTGTAGGATGACTTTTCTGATCTCCAGTATGTTTCATGAAATGTCTGTTTTCTCCTCCTTTGCTCACTTTTTCCACAGGTGGATTTTCACTACTGCTCTCCTCTCACCTCCGGTTCAAGTTTAAGAGGAACGTGGGAACTACCTCCTCCAGGAAGTGACTGTGGACGTCTGTGTCCTGGTCCAGGTGTCTGGGTCTGGGATCCTTGAAACCTATCTGCCCCAGGACTTGACATGTTATAGACACTCACATTACTATGTATTGAATGAATAGGTGATATTTTTTACTCACCAATGTTTATTTTGTTGCTTGTCTTATTTTTTTACAAATAACTTAACACTTCAGTTATTTCCTGTTCTGGATCCCCCATCAGATCTGAATCCCCCATCATGTCACCATCATGTCTCCTTAGGCTGCTCTACACGGTGACAATTTCTCAGACTTCCCTAGTTTTTGTAACCACCACAGTTTTGACAAATACTGACCAGGTGATTTGTCAAATATCCCTCACTGTGGGTTTATCTTGTGGGTTTTTTCACGTTTTCGTGGTGAGACTAAGGTTATTGGCTTTAGGGAAGAAGACCACGGAAGTTGAATGGGAAAGCAGGAATAGCAGTAACTTTACAATGGAAAAGTCTGGAAAACATCACTGATCAGGTGATCAGATTAACACCAGTGGTGACAAGGCACGCTGATAGCATGCTTGGCTGTGACGATATGACAACCACTTCTGACCTTTTCAACTTCAGGCACTTTTCTCCTTCCTCTGAAGTCCTGCCTCCTCTTTCCCTCAGTGCATAAAACTATTGTGTATACATTATTAGATTCAATTAGTTCATTTTTGTTGATTTTTTGAATATATGCTCATGGAAAATATTAGTCTGTGGTTTTCTTGTGCTATAATGTTTTCATCTGCTTTTGCTAATAAGGTAATGCTGCCGTCATAGAATGAGTCAGGAAGTATTTCCTCTGCTTCTGTTGCTATGGAAGCATATAAAAAGAATCATATAAAATGTTCAATGAATCCAGGAAGGGCAAATAAGAAGAAATATTTTTATTTCTTAATTTACTTTTTCTTTGCAATTCTGTTTGGGAAATTTTTATTGACCTATCTTCAAGCTCAATGTTTTGTTTTCTTGTGTTTTTTTTTTCCTCCCCTCAGACATATCCAGACTACTGAAGAGCTTATCAGTGGTGCTCTTCATTTCTGCTACAATGTTTTCCATTTCCAGCTCTTTCTTTTCATTCTTTACCTAGCATATCTCTTCTTCCATGTCGTCCATGTTTTTCATTAGAGTCCTCAGCATATTAATCATAATTATTTTAAATTCCCTCTGTGATAATTCTAAAATCTGAGCCAAGTTCTGACGCTTTCCTCATCCCTTCAAGTTGTGTTTTTTCTTGCATTTTACCATGCCTCGTATCTTGTTGTTATTCTTTAAAGACATACATGATATATCAGGTAATGGAAACCGAGGTAAGGAGGCCTTTAGTGTGAGGTTTTATGTTAATCTGGCTAGGAGTCAGGCTGTGGTTACTGTTTTCTTGTATCTCTAGGTGCCAGAGACCGCACAATCCTCTAATGCCCTTGTTTTTGTCTCCCCTGTTGAAATCGAGCTTCCCTGAGAATTCCTCCTCAGAGAGTCTGTGTCGTGCAGCTCTTGCATCTATAATTCACTGTTATCACACTGGAGCTCTGTTGGGATGATGACAAAGCTCCAGGGAGGGGAAATTTGCTGTCATTGCATATTCTGTAACCTTCCTCATGGTGCATCTGTGTTTTTCTATGAAGAGGCACGAGAGAGCTTCCTTGTCCCCTCCACCATGGGAGCACACAACAAGATCGCACCACTTGTGAACCAGGAATGAGTCCTTCCCAGACAATGAGTCTGCTGATGCCTCAGTCTTGGACTTTCCAACCTTCAGACTGCATGCAGTTAATTTCTATTGTTTATAAGCCACTCAATTTATGGTATTTTTTTATAGAAACCTAAACAAAGTGAGCCATTACAAATTTCAGGCTCCAAGAGGCCTTTTGTGACTTTGCAGTTGAGAATCAAGGACAGCAGGAGTCTGCCCTCTCTCTCTTGCATGTCTGTCCACCCGGCCTCCTCTCTCTGGCCATGTCCACAACTGAACGGAAGTGCTGGTACATCCATACCCAGAGCAGCTTGAGGTCGGTAGACAAGAAGAGGTATTTCTTGGTTTGCCAATGAATCACTGGGCAGTGCTGACATTTGTGGCCATTTAGTAGGTGGTGATTTTACAAGTAAAATTTTCACTTGTACACATTCCCATATTTAACTCTATTTTTTTTATTTTTCTTGCTAATGAAGAGGTGGAAAGGAGATCAACAATCAGCATCTCCATGTAGACTATTAACCTGTCCTTTTTGTTGGGAATAACAATGTCACCATGAATTTGTGTTCATGATCCCTGTGTGCTCTGAGGAGAATGGAGTGCTTCTGTTAGGGTCCCCAAATACTAATAACACCATAAGTTACCAAATTCCTGTGCATGGTAATAGCCCTCCCTTTCTTCACCGGAAGTCAATAAGCTCTGATTTCCATCACATATTCGGTCCCTGTTCTTAGGTTGCTGCAAAGGCCTTTTGCTGTTACCACACCATTTTCATGTGAAATTATGCAGCTTCCTTCAACACCAGCATCAGCTGATAAGGAAACCCCACAACACACTATGTGCTTATTAACCAAAATCTTTTATAGTCTCATTTAAAAAATAAATAAATAAAAAAAAGACAAGTGTTCAGAGCCCAGCCCACATATGTTAGCAAACAAATAGTAGTTTTAAAATAAGGTATTATGTGCAAACCAACACCATGTGGCTGCCCTTATGTCGAAAAGGCACATGGATGGGTTTCTCCTCCTCCTCCTCCTCCTCTTCTTCTCTTCCTCTCCTTCTTCTCTTCTTCTTCTCTCCCTCCTCCTCCTCCTCTTCTTCTCTTCCTCTCCTTCTTCTCTTCTTCTTCTCTCCCTCCTCCTCCTCCTCCTCTTCTTCTCTTCCTCTCCTTCTCCTTCTTCTTCTTCTCCTTCCTTCCCTCCTTCCTCTCCTCCTTCTTCCTCTTCTCCTTCCTCTCCTTCTTCTCTTCTTCTTCTCTCCCTCCTCCTCCTCCTTCTTCTTCTTGTAACCCAGGAATTGCATGTAGAAGGCTTTAGTGTTCTCAGGAGAAATTAAGTATTTATTTTTTTCTTCAGTCCAACTAAATCTCCTCAAACTTGTCAAATTTTAAAATTGTTATCCTTGAGGCTTAAAATGAATTCTATTTAAATAAAATATTTAGTCTATATATTTCTCTAAAGAAATTATTGATCTCATTATATAAATATGATGATAAATTAATGGAAATAAATTTTCTGAAGATACATAACATTTTCAAAAGTCTTTTTCTTTTTTTCTTTTTTTGACTTTCGTCTCACTCCAGGATCTGACGCACAAAGACCTCATCCGGGTTAACAGGATGCGCTGAGGCCGGAATGGGCGGCGGGGTGTGTGTGAGTGAGCAGCAGATAGGGAAGCGGACGCCTGGGTAAAGAAAGTCGAAAAGAACAACAAACCCGAGAAAGGCACGGGCAGCGGTAGAGTTAGACACGGAGGCAGGAATTCAGAACCAGTAAGAGGATTTTCAAACGGTGGGTAGAGAGTTCGTTTCAAGCCCGGGAAAGTCAGCGTGTGAAGCTCACATTCAGGGCTGAGCAGGGGGAGGGCAAGCACAAAGCGGTGCTGGGCTGATGGGGCCTGCTCACCGTGTCCTCCTCACCAGCGACGTGCTCCGTGCCTTCGCTGTGTAACCTCTGGCCCGGCCCCCACCCCTAAAGCACCTCTGTCCTGTCCCTGCTTTACGGACGAGCCCCTGGGACCCAATAAGTCTAAATAATCTTCCTATAATTACTAACAAGCAGAGCTAGAATTCGACGGTACTCCTCTGTTCCCAGAACCCGTTCTCTTAAGAAACGATTGAAAATACAAGATATAAATAAAGGTATTTCGAGTAATGATGACTGAAGGAATTTCCCAAGCTGATCACTCTGAGGCGGAAGACGTGCATCTGGACACACACGTTCTGTGAGTATAAATGTGTGCTGAGCCAAATGTCCCGTTCATTCCTGGCCACTCTTTTCAAATATCCTTCTCGGGAACAGCCTGACACAATTGGCATTTATAAAAGATTTTCAAAGGATAAATAAAAGTTTAGTGAATAGCAATATAGAACACTAAACAGTACTTAAAAGGTGTAGTAGAGCCAGAAGCCTCTGGAAATGCACTGGATATTGGACAGAACCGCGTGATAATAAAGAGGATGAGATGGTCACCGAGGCGCAGGGCCATTTTAAAGGACGAAAGTGAAGTGTTTTTCACACATTGCCACAGTTCTAAGGCAGCATTTAGTTGTACAAATTCTATGTGTTAAATAACCCTGTGAATAAGTACAGGATTTTATTATATTATACTTGCCCTCAACAAATGTTTACAGACCTGCCATCCCACAGAGACACAAAGGAGACATTTTTCATTCCATTCTAATAAATATATCCATTCCCGAAACCTAGGTATGCTGGGACCTGAGAGGAAGGATGGAACTTGGAAAAGAAGATGCAGACCAAAGCCCTCGGGAGCGCAGCGTCTTTCCACAGTTCGTCATGCCTGAGCGGGAGCGGGTGGCGGGGCTTCGAGGACAGAGAAGTGCCTGAAGTTGGACCAGTCGGAAAAGCCCTCCCGTTGTGCTGAGCCACGGCGTGGCAGATGGGTGTCGCAGGACTTTGCTAGCGCCAGTGTGGCTAAGGGGTGATGCCCCCTGCTTCCCGCGTTAGGGAGCAAGAGTCCTCTGCCACGGCTGCTACAGCTGCTCTGTAAATGTTGCCCCTAATTCCGGAAGTTTCCCTTTTAAAGAAGACACAGTGAGTGAGTGCCCTGGGCCACAGCACTGGAATGAGAGTGGGTCTGCTAGTGGCTCCCAGTGTCTGTCCCCAGAAAGTGTCTCTTTGTCCTGCACAGGGGCTCTGGGGAACCCCGAAGAGTCGCAACCAAAGCCAGCCTCGCGCCTCACCTACCCTCTGCCAGTATCGTAGGGATTGGGGGTTTGTTTGTTTTTTCCTTTTCTTTCTGTGGCCCGGGGCCAAAAGTGGTTGGGATTTTATGAAGAACTTCTTTGAGGTTTAAGATATTTTTATTATTTAAATTTTAATTATTTCTTTTTTCTCAAGATTTTCTAGAGAGGAATGGAAAGCATAAGATATAAGTTGCCCACAACCCCACGAAACAGGGATAATCACTTAGGACACCTTGCTAAGCCTCTTTCCAGGGCCTTTACTACGCTTGTGCTCTCTATGCATTTTTTAGCATGCTATGCACCATACTTTGCACCGTATATTCTCTTGTTACTCAATCTTTTATTGCCATTATTTTACAAGGTAATTACAATTATTTGAAAACATCATTTTAATGGCCACATAACATTTCATAATATGATTTTACATCCACTTACTTAACATTCATTTACAGTTGAAACTTAAGTGTATTTATGGTTTGAGACTATGGTAATAGTCAAATAATCAACGTGACGGGTGACAGAGGAAGGGAAGCCTCCCTGATTACAGGACGTTTGTGCAGAATAAAGTGAAAGAGGAGCAATGAGCGCCTGATGTCTGGGGCAAGAGGTGTCTGATGAGAGAGGGCAGCAAGGCCAAAGGCTCAGGAACCTGTGCCTGAGGTCTCCAGGAGGGGCAGGGGCCCTGAGTCGCTGGAGTGGAGCACACGAGAGGGAGAGAGGGAGGGGACAGGCTCAGAGAGACAGCAGAGTGAGGTCACAGAGAGTTAAAGACTCTTAACTTTTATTCTGTTGCGAGAGGAAGTCATTGGGGGGCATTTGAATAAAGGGAAAAATGACCCAAAAGGCGCCGTGAGAGCCGGTCCCAAAGACAGACTCCAGGACCCCACCTCCTGGTGTCCGGGAACCAGGCCCTCAGTCCAGCAGCCAGAGCAGGGGCCGGGCGGGGGAAGCAGCCTGCTGGCCAGCGGAGTGAACCTGGAGGGTCCCCTGGTGATAAGGATCTGTGGGTATTTTTTAAGCTGTTAAATTTTGGGACGATCTTTTAATACAGCAATAGGTATTAATCCAGTGTCTATGGTTTAATTAGATGGGGGAAGGGTTCAAGGGACAATTACATCAGCACAAAGATTTCCAGAAAGCTCCTATGATTATTTCAGGGAGATACAGGGATGAGACTGGGGAAGCAACCCTGAAGATAAAGTGAAGGACCCAAATTTTGATGAATTTTGAACGATGGCCCAGTGGGATCGGCTGCCTGGATGGGGTGTGGGAAACAGAAGAGGCTCAAGCCATAACCTGAGCCACGGGGAGGGGAGGCAGTGGTGGGTGAAGGAGCTCAAGGGCTTGGCTTTGGAATTGTTTGCTGTAGTTGATGAGACAGTCACCTGGAGACGCCCCACGGCGGCAGAGCACAGGACGATGGAGGTCAGAGCAGAGGGTGGCCTTACAGGTGTGGCCGGCGCCATCATCACGCCGCGGAATCCAGGCCCTGGGTTGAGTGAGCTCACCTGGAGGATGAGGATGGAAAGAGAAAAGATCTGGGGCTGAGAACTGGGATACCCCAACACCTAAAGCGCAGGCAGAAAAGACCGTAGTCAAACAAGACTAAGAGGAGGCAGCTCGTGAGGAGGGAGGCGGATGGAGGTAGTGGTTTCCCTGAGTCTGGCGGAAAAGAAATATTTCAAGGAGTTGGCAGTGGTCAGTTGCCCAAAGCGACTTGCTCATCACCTACGATTGGGACCTACAGGTACCCACGAGATGTTGAAACTCAGAGGTCCCTGTGACCTGGCTGAGAGCAGTTTTGGCGGAGCGGGGTGTCTGGTGGCGGGGAGGAGAGACTGGGAGAAAGGAGGGCAGCAACCCGGGAGAAGGTTGTCAGGAGTTGTGCTCCACAGGGAGCTGAGACGCAGGCAGCCCCCGAAGAGGCCCACGGGGCCGAGGGAAAGCGCGTTCAGTGTGGAAAGAAGGCTCGCCCGACGGTGCGAGGTTTGGGGAATACCTGAAAGAGTAAGCCAGGAATAGCTGAGAGCTGGGGGATCCGTGACACAAACGACGAGTGTGGCTTTAACCGGGACCAGAGTGGTCCACCTTTTACAGGAGGGGAGGCAGGGAGGAGGAGGAGGGGGTTCAGGGAAGCCTCCTCCGAGTGTCTAGAAGTGAAAGAAGCCGAACCAGCTGAGAAGCAGGAGCAGGAGGGGAGTCCGGGAAGGGCAAGGGGCAATGTTAGGAGGTTGGGAGGGGACAGGCTGGGAGCCGTGGGAGGGTGGCCCGGCCTCGGGGGCTGGAGAGGACGAGTGACCACGCAGGTACGTGGACGTCGGTCGGTCTGCGGCCGGCCAGGGTGGGGAGGCAGGAGACCAGGACTTGACGTGAGCAGTGGAGCGCGGAGAGTGGGGATGATAGGATCAGGGCATCTGAGTGCAGCGGATGGCGGGTGGGAAATGGCACGAAGACGGTTTGCGCCAGGACAGTCACGAGTAAACGGGAAAGACAGGAGGCTAGTGAGTCACCTCTGCACGTTTTTCCTTCCATGAGCTGTTCGTGTCATTTTTCTTTCTTTCATTCCCAGCCTGGGGCTGCAGTGTGTGTTAGTCTCCATGGTGTGCTATGTGCTGTTCCTCTTACGGCTTTGTGTGCCTTATTTTCCGGCAAATGTATGATAGTTACTTGTCTCTTACTTTGTTTGTAATTTTGAAGAAATAACTTTTAAATATTAATTAATTAGACCTTGATCTTCCTTTCTGTGGTTTTACTATCATGCTCGAGCTTTGCTTAATCACAAAGAGAATGCAGCAACATTGACCTCATCTCTTCTGCATTTGCTGTATGACTTCTCTTTCATGAAAGTTGGAATCCATCCAAAATGCGTGTGGGTACAAACTAGTACTCATTTTTTATTTGCTAGCTAGCTCATTTTGTGATCCAACAGAATTTATTCAATGATAAATTCTGACTTTTTCAAGTTGGCTTAGGCAGCCCTGCCACAAGACCTTGTAGTGACGGGGAGAGTTGAATTCTCTAAAAACTAGAGTATTTAAATTATTAGAACACCTTTTTCATTATTAGTAAGAATAAATGGAAACATTGCTCAATAATCCTACTTGTTGAACAGCATATAATAAATGGAAACTGTAAGAATTCACAGCAAAATGAGAATGACACTTTGAATCATCAGTTATTAAGGATAAACTTACTTTCTAATGTAAAAAGAATTAAAGCAACATAGAAGCCACTCTGAGAACCACTTGTTCCTGCCCACTTCTGTCAAGCATGCCGTATAGACAGTGTGATTTGTGTTAACACTCCCCAGATCAGATAGCATGATCACCCACGATTGTAGTTACACTCCAGGTGTATGCAATAGTTTTTATTATATGTGTCTCCCAAGTTCAAAGCACCCAATAAAGTATCTGAATCAACATTTGCTCAATTTTTACTCAAATTCTGATATTTTCTTTAATAAAAATATTTTAATATAATAAAATGTGAGTCCAACATTAACAAGCTTAATTGATAAAATAGTCACAGCAAATAATAAAATTTGTTTACCTAAACTACAAAATCAAAGAATGTGAGAAAAAGAAAAAGATGATGATGAAAGGTAACATTTTTTAAGAACATAATTGTTGGCCAGGCTCTGCAAAGAGTCATAAAAATGTCACCTTATTTCATGTCCTTGATAATCCTTTGAGGTATCTCCTTTAATTATGTCACTTTAGAATAACTAAAACTTATTTTGGATGGAAAAACTGAAGCAAAAAGAATTAAATTTTCCCTGGCCTCCCAATAAAAATTGAATTACAGCATCTACGCATTTGAAGATCATACTACAGCATTTTATCTTTAGGTCTGCAAATGAGAAAATCAAGATATTATAAAAAGACTGCTCAATATTATACAAACTATTTGAAAGATGTAGAATTTTGTGGAAGCATACACACAAAATAGGCTCGAGTAACCCATTTACAATTAAAATGACATTAAATATCTTGTAGTTTTATGTATTCAAATAGCAAAACGTCTATTCATTTAGATTCTCATAATTGAGTAACCAAAATTTTTTAGAATGAAACATACAAAGTACATATTGAGTTCATATAGAATTTCCAAGATATTGAATATATAGTATTTTCCCATATCAGTTTTCCATTGAATTTATTTCCGGAGGTTTGTCTTCAAAGTTCTTAATTAATTAGAGCAGAATATTGATTTGTGGGAATAAAATCAGCCAAATGCTCTGAGAAGTCCCTCAGGAGAGTCAGCTAGAACTTGGGGGTGCATCCCCAAGCAGTCCTTGAAGCAGAACACTGTGTAGTCATTGCAGATGTTTAATTTTATAAACTGAAATGTTTTCAGAACCAAATAAATAGTATTATATTCAGTGTGGTCAGTAAGACCCTAAATATTCACCAGTTGGATTCTACTTCCTGGGCAACTCAAGAGCTCAGAGGGACAAGCGTAGCCCAGGGTAGGTTCCTTGTTGTGTGAACCTCAGTATTATGTCCCCTGAATCATGGATGTGATCACCCTTTCAGTGACTTGTTAACTGGTAAAATGAAAACTAGTTCTGACCAGGCTGAGGAAGATGAATTAGCTGGGAAACACAACCTCTTATGTTGGCATTAAAGTCAATGATCAATATATTTTAATAAAAAACATGTAAGAACGTATGTTTTTACTAAAACTCTAATGAAAGAGCTAGTGCTAGAATGATGTGTCATCAAAGAAATAAACTTAACGTAAAAATTCCTGTGTTGGAATCCAGTCTCTGCCGTTAACTATGATACAACTTAACAGCAACTCACTTATCCTTTCCGGACCGTGGGGTTAATATCTCTCTAAGGTCCAGGGAAACCTCAGTGTGTTCTCCTGAGTCACCTGGAGCACAAGACAATTGCCTTCCGGGGAATTTTAGGTCACGGTCCACACAGTTAATATTATGGAAATAATTTTGTTGTCTTAACCATTGATCACACATTCAACTCCAATTGTAAATCTCAACTTCTGCCATATTCTCATTAGTATTAATAAACTAATAAACTTATTGGTATTAATTAGGTATTGAATAGTATCTGTTTTTACTGAATATTTGGAAAGTGGGAAAAGTTGAATATTTTAAATTGGGCAGAATATTCAATGGAACCAGAAATAAAGATGCAAGCATTTTGACGCATTTCTTATTTCAATGCTGGGATGACATGAACAGCCTAATAATAATAATGATAATGTTGTGTTTTTTTATTATCTTGTTTTATCCATACTGAGTGATTTGCATATATAATTTTATTTTGACCTCATGACTCCATACAGTAGGTATTAACTGTCTCTCCATATTATAGGTTACATTACAAAGGCCTTGGCCAGGTCAGGACACTTGTCCAAAATTACTTAGTTGTAAGAGGCAAAGGTTATTTATTTATTTATTTTCTATTTTATTCTAATTTAGTTTTGATTCTGGTAAGAACGCTTAACATGAAATCTCCTTAAAATTTTTAAATATGCGACAGAGTAACATTGTCTACAGGCACAATGGTGTACAGCAAATCTCTGGAACTTATTTGTCTTGCATAATTGAAACTTTATACATATTGCTTGGCTTGACAACCTCCCTTCCCTGGGGAGCCCGCTCCAGTGCTTGGCACCCACAGTTCTGTTCCCTGCCTAAGAGGCAAAGCTTTGACTCAGCCCCAGACATTCTGACCTTCCAAGTTAACACTTAAGCATCCTTCCTAACAATGTGCTGCCCGCAGTCTTTTTCACAAAATATGTGAGAGAAATGTTACTCCATTTATAAAGATATGAAACGTGAATTTTAGGGCTGTGGACTTCCTGGACCAAATGCTGGTTCCTTTAATGACACGTGGAGGGCCACTGTGCGTCCACATGTCTTGTGAATAATCCACTGTGCACCCGCATATTTATATGAATAACCAGGACCTCTCCAGAAATAATTTTTACAGGAAGAGAGAAAAACACAAACATTCGGCTCAAAGATCCAGAGGTACAAGGAGAAGTTATCCTGAGTACAGAAAACATCCCTCACTCCAAGGTTGCCCTTGGCCTGGGCTCCGAGATCGGCAGCGGCTCTGACGCAGAAGGCTTCATCGAAGCTGCTGCACAGCTCACTGCGGCTCATCCGGGGCAGGAGACGCCTGCCTTGCTTTGCCACCGTGAAGCGAGTGAGAGGCGAGGATGGGGGGGGCGGACAGCGGGAGGAGAGAGGGAGCCCCAAAGGTACAACACAGCACAAGCAGCAGGTGGGCAGCTCCCCGGCCCTGCAGGGGGTGAGGGGCAGAGCCACTGACGAGCTCCTCCCCTCTGGGGGCACACTGGGTTCTTTGCAGGGGTCGGTGCCTCTGATCCCAGGGTCTGCTGGAACACATCCCTTTGGTCCTCCCGGCAAGTCACCCCTGCAGCAACAAGCGGGTGAGGAGGACACACAAGGGAAGGTCAACACCACAATGCGGCCGGAAGTCCTGTGAATGTGGCCTCCTGACAGTCCCAGGCACAGCAAAGCTGGTGTTTGAGGAAGTTGGAGAGGCCTGGAGTCCCTGAAGAACAGGGATGCAGCCGAAAAAAAAAAGAAAAAGCAATGAAAAGAAAACAACAACGCAGCTCTGTTTTTCTACTTTATTTATGGTCTGGAGAATGCTGCTGGGTTCCTTTCATAGGTGGAAGAAAATAAATATATGTGAAATCAGGTACCAGGAATATGTTCACTTTTGACTGGATGAAACTTTAAGTTTTTTCACTTATTTGTAAACTTACATCTTTGGCCAAAATAAATTTTGGTGATGAAAATGAATTTTACAATCAGTAAAGAAATTTAAAAAAGTGTCCACTTCAATATATTATTTGATGACTACAATGCTTATTTTCAAAAAATGAAATTTTTTAAAAGAGAAAAGAAGGACTTTGGTGTCACCACATTTGACCCGTAAATCCCTCCACATGTTCAACTTTTCCATCATCCACCAAAATTCCCCCTTTAATTACAGTGAGTTCTGTGAGTGATCTGTAGCCTTTTCATCAGCGAGCTCTAAAATCTCATTTTATATTTCATACTTCCCCTTGAAGTCTGTGTATTAATAGCATCACCCAAGTTTTGCTGGCGGAATCTCTTAGATATTTCTAATAACCCTTTGAACTTGAGTTACTTTTCTTTCATAATCTACTAAATCCTCAAACTTTAAGGAATGATTTTTCTTTCTCTAAGCCCTCTCTTTTCTTTGACTATCTTGTTACAATTATATACTACAAAGAAAGTAGAGATTTGGTTTTCTTCTCATACAATTTAGAAAAAGCCATACCAGTTATAGAAACACGTAGATAAAACCTTAATATTATCTGGAGCATTTTGCACAAATCCCTTAAACCAGGCTGCTGAACAAGACGGTCCTCCACTTTTTATTAACATTTTTTCTTTCTTAAAGGTCTGGAACAATTTGGAAACCAGCTGCTAAGGGAACACATATTTGAAGGACTCAAACTGACCTACCATATTCATCAAATGTTTTTGAATGTATATTTTATTGATTTTTCCTTTATTTTTGATAGGCATTTTCTTCTATGTATTGCTTTTCAATAGAACATGGCCAGCAAGTGAATATGTACACGGCAACCTTTAGGTTGGTTTAAGTGCTTTACTGCTAGGAAAATAGAAACTGATGCCTATTTTGTAAAAGTAAAAAGGTAATACATACCTCTAATTACCAAATAAGCTTGAATCTGCAGTTTTTCTCAAACCCGCTTTTCTGATTAACCAGCACAGAGCACACTACAGGAAGAAATAAGATCGCGGAGAGCTGGGACAGACAGACAGAAAGTCACATGCAGCGGAAGACTCAGGAGTGGACACCCTGGCAACAAGGAAGCCACGGAGAAGCAGAAACTGGGTGTAGGTGTGGCCACCCGTGGAAAACTGCAGCGCCAGTGTGGTGAGGCACTCCGGAGCCGAGACATTGCATCGCGAAGACAAGGGAATTTTGAGCAAGAAAAACACAACTTTGAATCCTAACTCTACTCAGTTTTACGACTGAATCTTGTTACTTGCATTCTCTAAACCCTACTTTGTTCAACAGTAATACATGAATGAAAGGACCTAGTTTACTAAGTCTCACGGATTTTCTATCATAAATACATGCAAAGTGACTGGCATAATCGTTGCTCAATCTATGGTAACATTCCTGTTTTTTATCATTATTATGATGTCCAACATTATCTTCATAAGAACCCCAGGGAGTGACCTACAGAAAATTCTCTTGCAGATATTTCAAATTAAATGCCGTTCTTGAAATATTAAGGTTCAATGATCTGAAAAATTCACTTATGCTATAAATAACCTTCTCCAGAGCGTTTGAATAAATGATGTGTGAATATACGTAATTGTGTCTTGTAGAACTTATTCTTGTCTGAACAATACAAATTGTGAAATATGCATGTACATACATATATATGTAAGCATGATGTCCCAATCTAAGGTATTCATACAAATTTAATACGCATTAGGAATTTAAAGTTTTCTCTAATGCATAAATAATTATAAATTATAAAAGCAGCTATAAATAATTACAGCATATATGTGTTTCTGTACATCTATATAAATATGTATGTACACAAACATACACACACATATGTAGCTCATATTTAATAAATATTTATCCTGTGAATATATATTATTAATACAATGCAAATTTATAATATTTCACTCCAAAATTTTTCTGAAATTATGTAAACATTACATTCTGGTACATGAGAATGATGGAAAATAAATTTTTACATTGCTTGATTGAGTTTGTTAACTTCCTTGAGCAGAGCTTTATAACTGCAGTCCCCAACTCCAGGACAACAGACTGCTACTGTCAGTGTCCTGTTAGGAACTGGGCCTCACAGGAGGAGGTGAGAGGCAGGCAAGCGAGCGAAGCTTCATCTGTGTTTACAGCCGCTCCCCATTTCTTACATCACCACCTGAGCTCCGCCTCCTGTCCGATCAGCGGTGGCATTAGATTCTCACAGGAGCACAAACCCAACTGTAAACTGCACATGCGAGGGATCTAGGTTGCACTCTCCTTATGAGAATCTAATGCCTGATGATCTGAGTGGAGCTGAGGCGGTGACGCTAGCACTGGGGAGCACCTGCAAATACAGATTATCATTATCAGAGAGGTTTAAATCAATTTCTTGCAGACTCATATCAAAACCCTATCAGCGAGTTTCAAGTGACAATGTAATAATAATAGAAATAAAGTGCACAATAAATGTAATACACCTGAATCATCCCCAAAACATCCCCACTCTCCATCAACCCGGTCTGTGGAAAAATTGTCTTCCATGAAACCACTCCCTGGTGCCGAAAAGGTTGGGGACCTCTGCTTTGTAACACCAGGGAATGTAGGGCACCCATTTTTCCCACAGAGGGACGGATGTGCACATGCACACGCACGGCCTCTTGTGATCTGTTACACACACACAAACACACACACACAAACTCCAAATAAGATCATTAAGCAAATCAAAGTGGATTCTAGTGGAATCATGCACAGAATTTTGCAGCTGGAGTTGCAGGTCTAAGACCAGCCTGTAGGACAGGCAGCCCTCCCCGTCACCTCACTGTCCAGTGACCTTCAGGGTGACCTTGCAGGTGCCCCTTTATGTCCACTTGTTAATTATTGACTTTAGCAAAGAATACAATGTGTAGCATGCGTATGTTAGAGATGGTTATCAAGCTTTGAATGTCACAGCGAACAGTCTAGGACCCTAAATCAATACAATCTCTAAATTTGTAAATGGATCTGAGAACTACATATTTTTTCCTAAATTCCCAAAGCTGAGTGGTTTTTCTGTGTTTGTTTTTTTAAATAAACCTAGGTAAGATGGGAAGGTGCAGCAAGGTCATATTCTTCTGCATAGAAAATGCATTAATAAAAATTTAGGGTGGTAAAATCTTTGCTGCAAATAACGATTGCACTGAAAGTGGAGTGGCCTACATTAGAGGCACGTGTTACGCCTACATCCCATGTCAGAGAAGGTCACAAAACCAAGGGTGTCCACTTGCTTTGTAACTTCTGTCAGTTGACCTTGAAAATATGGAGAAATTCCTGGGGCATCCTAAGTGTCTTTCTCCAATTTTGACCCTAAAATGTGAGTCTCTGAGAAGTGAAAACCCTTCTCTCTCCCTAGATCTTTCCCTGAGAATCAAGTCTTATGCAAAAGCTTTCTACACGAGACACGGAGACAGGGAGGCTGAGCTGCAGAGAGGTACACAGAGGTCTGGGGAGGAGAGACAGTGAAGACCAATTTTTGGTTAGGGAGTGCTGTGATTTCTCCAAGTGGAATTTAAATTGGCCATCAGAAGAGAAAAACCGTCCTTATTATCAGTTGCCGCTCACTCACAATCAAATTTGTCATGCTAACTAAAACTTACTGAAAGCTCATCGCATGCCAGCCCGTGATGTAAGGGCTTTACATGTCTAACCTAGATACTGCCCACAGCAGGACGGTCGAGCCTGGAGTGTTCTCCAGAGTTCACCCACGTGGAAACTAAGGCACTGAGCAGCTCCAGGACTTGCCTGCCATTGTGGCCCAGCAGAGAGGGAGCCCAGGGGGTCTGGCTCCAGAGCCCACCTTCCCTCGTGAGAGCAGGGACAGATCTCACCTCTGCCTGGCTTTTGACGATGACACCCTTTTAACTCTCCACGATCCCAGTTGATTTTCCTCATGACCCTTTGAGGAAGACAAGCCAGGCGTTACTCTCCCCTTTTTCTAGATGAGAATACTGAAGCTCAGAGAAATGTTGGGATTTGTCCCATGTCTCATGGTCACCAAATGATGGCATTGGCACAGAACCTGCTTTTCTGGGCTCAAAATTCCAAATCATGACATTTCCTAATGATCACTGGAAAGTAGTTGTTATTTGCCTTTGGTTTACATTGTTTCACTGCCCACTTTCTGGGTCTTTCTTATCATGGGCAGTGAGCAGGGCGTGAGTCCTTTGATGATTCACAAGACATGAGGCTACTCCCTCAGGTCCGATCGTTGGAACAGGAACTACCAGAGGTTTCAGGCTGAGAAGCAGTGGCGTGACTGCTACTATTGTTCAAATTTCACAACCTTGAAAACAAAATGATTATTTTTAAGTTAGCAAATAGCTTCTCCAATAGCAGATGGGTGTTGCAGAGTGGAGAAGAGCGATCTCAGGGGCTCTCTGCAGGGCCTGCCGCAGCCAGTCACAGAACGATCATCTAGACGGGGGAGGAGGTGCAAAGGACACAGCCCGAGGCAGGCCCACGCTGAAGGTGAGAGCACCCTGCGTAGAGGTGAAGGTGGCACATTCTCAGCTCCAGAGCCAAGTGACCTGGGTGGCTGCCCAGTTCAGCACTTATTGTCAGGGAAACCTTCTCTTTGGCACTCTGTTCTCAGACGGAAAATGGAGAGATAAACAATACTGAAGATTCCGAAGGCACAATGTCATTCTAAGAATCAGCCCCCTGAAGAGCTAAATAGCCATGAGTAATTATTGTCTCATATGCCAACATGTACTTTCATAAACGCGTATCGTACTGCACAGGTTTTCTGGGGAGTTAGATCTTCCACAAAGCAGAAACCAGGAGAGTCTCGCTGAGATGTCAGAGCATCGCTAGGAGGTCCAGGAGATGGGAGGTGCCCTATCCGGGACAGCCTCTCCCCAAGGGGCCCAAAAGGACACGTGCAACTTGTCTGCTATTTCTTTCCTTAAATTATTGCTCAATTAACTGATTGAGAGTGAAGGTTGACTACATATCTTTCTCCTTTAATTTGGATAATTACATATAGCTAAGGATATATAATCTGTACAATTCTTTCTTTATCTCTTTGACTTTAAAATGAATATGGTTGCATTTGACAAGATATGATCAATTACACATTGTTTTGAATTTAACATTATCTCAAGGAAGCAAGTCTGTGTTCGTGTGTGTGTACTTTAAGTATTATGTGTACTATGAGTACTGTGTGTATGTACATATATAAATATATGCATGTATGTGTGCATATATACAACACATATATGTGTGATATAAATATAGATATTACATATATGTGCCTATAGATATGTATGTGTGTAATTTAAATCTGGGAAAGTCAGTCCCATCTAGCTTGAGAAAAGTATTTCTCCTGTGTAAAATCATTCATTTAGTTACTCACCAACAAATACGTAATGAATAATAATTGTATGCAATACCATATTTTGTATATACAAATGAAAATGATGAAAAGTGTAGCTGTGAATTGTGAATTTAGAGCACAGCAGTATAATGAAGACGTTACTACCACTAATAATATATCTTTACAAATTTATTTATTGATCACAACTTATAAGTTACGTATTTTTATTTATCTGTAACACATGGAATAGGCTCAGATAAATTAAATGATCAGAAAGCATCTTGCTGTGCATGTCTTCAGCTGCCACTTTCCCTGGGTACTGATGTGCACCCAATCTACATCCAACACACATCGTGCTCTCATGCGGTTCGAGGTCCACATATCAAAATCTGAAGGGCGTCTGTGTTTCTAACACGGTCAGACCCAAAAGTGAGTTGACCATTACTACCGAGACTTCAGTTTTATTGCATTGGCAACCAGGGGGTGGAGGTGTCTAGCCAAAGCAAAAGTTCACCTGTCAAGAGCAAATGTCATGACAACAGTTTTGGGGATTTGCTTAAGATATTTTGTTGTCAACTTCCTGGATGGCCAACAAATGGTACCATCTGCTTATTGTGAGAGTGTCTTCAGAAAGTTTTAGCAGAAAAATGCCCAGGAAAGCTTCACCAGAGAGTCCTTCTCCACCATGACAATGCTGCTCATTCCTCTCATCAAACAAAGGCAAGTTTACAGAAATTTTGATGGGAAATCATCAGGTGTCCACCATACAGCCATGACTTAAACTGTATGTGCTTACAGTTGATATGGTTCTCATTTAGAAATCCCAAATAATTGAAAAGTAGACTTCTGGAACCAATAAGTGAATATAGCAAGGGTGGAGGATACTAGGTTAATATATAAGTTATAAGGATTATATATATAAGTTAATTGCTTTTCAACATGTGAAAAATGAGCAATTAGAATGTGAAATAGAAAAGTTTGTAATAGCACCAAATAAATAAACTACTCTGATAGAAATCTAATAAAGTATTTATAGGATGCATATGTGGAAAGCTAAAAGGAAATCAAACATATGAATAAATGGAGACTTATTCCACATTCATGAACTAGAAAACACAATATTGTTAAAAAAGAAGATTCTTACCATATTGATCTATAGATTCAATGTACAGAATTTTGATTTCAATCAAAATCTCAACAAGCTATTTTATAGATATTTAAACTCTGATTCTAAAGCTTATATGGAAAACCCAAGACCCTAAATACCTAACACACACTGAAGAAGAAAAAAGAAAAAAGGTGGAGGAATGACACAACCTGATTTCCAGAAGTAACGCCACGGTAATCGAGGGGAAAAGAAAAGACAAATAGGTCAATAGAACAGAGTAGAACTCCTGAAAATAGGACGATAAAAAATATAACCACTGATCTTTGACAAAATAACAGTGGCAATTCAATGAGGAAAGGGTAGTCTTTTCAATAAATGATACTGGAACAGCTGGATAAAATAGTAATAATAATAATCGTCTAGACACAGACCTTGCATCTGTCACAAAAAATAACTTATAACAGATCTGAGACCAAAATGTAAGACAAAACTATAAAATGTCTTGGAGAAAAATCTACGTTACATTGAGTTGGCGATACTTTTTTTCAGATACAAATTCAGAAGAATATCCATTAAAGGAAAAACACTAAATTAGCTTATATTAAAATGGAAAATCATTTTAATTTCTGCTCTATGAAAGACACTATGAAGATAATCAAAAAATAAGGCACAGACAGAGATAAAATATTTACAAAATACACATCTTATGAAAGATTATGTCCAAAAGAGACAAAGAACACTTAAAACTCAAGAATAATAAAGTAAACCTATTAATGTGTGCAAAAGATATGAAGCAACACATCAATAAAGAATATATATATAGAAAATAAACACCTGAAAAGATCTTGAACATTATTTGACGTTATGGAATTAAAAATTAAAACAATAATGTGATACCGCTACACACCTATAATGGCTAAAATCCACAGCACTGACGATGCCAATTGCTGGTGAGTATGCAGAGCAACAGGAACTCTTCGTTGTTGCTGTTTGGAATACAGAATGTCACAGCTACTTTAGAAGATATTTTGGAAGCATCTTACAGAGCTAAACAGAGTCTAACCATATGATGCAGCAATCATGCTCCTAGGTATTTACTCAAGCTGATTTTAAAATATATACCAACACTAAACCTATACCTGAATATTTATAGCAGGTTTGTTCATAATCACAAAATACTGGAATCAACCAAGATATCCTTCAAAAGGTGACTGGGTAAACAAACTGTGGTAAATCTGTATGCTAAATATTAGCCAGCAAAAAAAATTAAAAAGCAATCAAACAAAAGAACAGCCACGAGCGAACCTTAAATGCATATTCTAAGGGAAAGAAGCTCTTCTGAAGGGGCAGCATGCTGTCTGATTCCAATGGCGTGACACTCTGGAAATCGCAAAACCATACCTATGGTTAAAAAGAAAGAAAGAAAAAAGCCAGTGGTTTCCAGGGGTTTGTGGGAGAAGAAAAAAGTTGAATAGGTTAAACACACACAAGAGATTTTTTTAAACAGTGAGACCATTCTGCATGATAATACTTCATGGTGAATTTGTGAGAGGACGCTTTTGCTAAAATGCGAGGAACTTCACAGCACAAAAAGTGAACTATAATGTATGCAAATTTAATAAATCATTTATGAGATCGGGGGATCCCAGGATGGAATGCAAAATGTGACAAAGCAAATTAACCGTATTACAAATGCATGAAACAAGCTTACTGAAAGGGGCGAGGGTAAAGGTGCTGACTCAGTAACTTGGGAGATGATCACCGTCTGTAAGTGAGACCAAAGACAAAAGAAGCTTGCCTGAGTACCACACCCAGATAATAAAGCGGTTTACCACGGGGTTACATGTTAGCAATTCTGATACTGCTACAGCTGTATGCTGGAATTGAACAATGAAGTAAGCGGACGGTGGATGTTGGGGGCAGGGTTTCTCACGTGGCAGTGGGAATTTATAGATAAGCAGGGAGAGGAGGCTAGAATAACCCGTATGGTAATGGCTTAAAGTTGGACGCATCTGTATGAACTTGTTTTAGCTTAAGGAAGATACAGACTACTATGGTTAGAGGGTATCCCCTAAATTTCATGCGTTAAAAACTTAATCCCCAAATTCATGCATTGATTGGAGGTGGGGCTTTTGGGAGGTAATTAGAATTAGATAATGTCATCAGGGAGGGGCCCCCAAGATGGGACAGGGAGAAGAGGAAGAGAGACGTGAGCTGACAGACATGCAGCCTCCTACCCTCTCACCAGGGGATGCCTCTG